>OZ017787.1:485968-537644 GCA_963969325.1 Lycopodina hypogea
AGGAGTTACCAAACAAACAAACAAATTGAAGATTTGGTAAAGGGTTTTCTAACATGTGTTATTTTTGGTACATAATCTGAGATAATATTATCTTTTGATTGGCTGTAATGAATTGAAAATTATCTAGTCATTGAGAAAGGACTCAGTGTCAGTAGGTCTGTCAGTGGGCACATCAGTGGGCACATCAGTGGGCGCATCAGTGGGCGCATCAGTGGGCGCATCAGTGGGCGCATCAGTGGGCGCATCAGTGGGCGCATCAGTGGGCGCATCAGTGGGCACTGAGATGATCTGTAAGCTCTGGGGCAGAGCAGTCCTCATTTTGGGAAAAGTAATCACTTGTAATTGCAACTCTAGTATTAAAAAAATTGCATCCTTTATTGAACAGCTGGGCAAACAAGATTAGTGAACTCATATTGACACCTGATTGGACTGGCTGGTAATGAAAGCACTTTGGATTAAGTCCATATCAAGTGCATTAGAAAGTTTCCCCAAACCTGTGTCCAATATAGTTGTGGTAGAGACCCTTTTTTTTTTCATCAGCTCAATGTTATGTTGTGTGTGTGATCTTGCAGTCTCTGACCTCTGAGCTTGCCTCCAACCGTGATGATACAAAGCAGACACACTTGGACCTGCTCCACGCAGAGAATGTCAAGCAAGGAATTGACAAATACAAGACCCTGCGTAAGATACGCTCTGGGAACACCAAGAACAGAGTTGAGCAATTTGAGAACATGTAAAGGTGAGAAAATTGTTGTTGCTTCCTTTTATATTGTTTACATGTGTGTTGTTTTATAAATATTTTATGTTGTTGTTTTTCCTTCAGACTCCTGAGAAATCATGTAAAAAGAAAGACATTATTGTAGTTGTATATTTTTAGAAACTGTTTTGGTTCGTAGTTTTCATACCAATATTTATAATGAACACTTTTTTCATATAATGATACCAGTATATGCTTGCAGCAATATTTCTTCTTTTTTTTTATTATTTGTGACACACACACATTCTCTCTGATACTTACAGCATGGATTTGGATATATTGGTATGGTTTAAAATTAATTACCACCACACACACACACACACACACACACACACACACACACACACACACACACACACACACACACACACACACACACACACACACACACACAATGGACAAGCTGAGGTTATTTATATCTGTAACACTAGAATAAGGGACATGAAATTGTTGTGGTCTAAAAGCCATGCATACCTTCATTTGGACTGGTTTAAGCACTAGCAGCCTCACATCAACTGTACTTGTTCAATAAAAAGTGTCTAACAGATTGCTATGGATCCAAAAAAATACAGCTCTACTTCTAAGCAGGAGCTTTTGTCTCCCCGAGTGTTTGTGTTCACCTATTAATTGTTAGTTGTTTTCACTGCCAACTCACTGGACCAATCAGAGGCTGATGTGTGGCATGTGATCTCCAAGTAACCAGATGGTGCAAGTAACCAGATGGTGTAACTTACACTTCCTGTTCTAAACTTATTTTATTTATTTGTAAATAAAAATTAAAAAAAAAATTTTTTTTTCTTCACACCTTGGGAAATTTAGGGCCAGTTTGAGCTTCAACTTAAAGCAGTCATAAATTATTAAATGTGCTCCCTATAGTAATGGTTTGGTGCTCACAAGGTAAAAGGTGAATTTCTGTGTGTGTTTGGGTGGGGGAGCACAATATGACATGAAAAAGTGATGCAAGTGGGAAGGTTGCAGCTTTCCAACGATTCAACTCAATATTAATATTTCAATTAACCACAAAATGCAGTTAAAAATTTATTATTTTTTTAATCTACACAATAAGGGTCGAATAATTTGTCTGTATTTGTGTGTCGAATGTTCACACTTGAATGGGTGGAGTTAGAGCACAATCCCCTCTACTATATATTTAGAATCAGTGTCTCCAGGGGAACGTTTCAGACATGTCTATATGACCACACCCCTTCCTGAGTTCAGAAATGGTAGGAAAATGCTTGGTATGCATACACAACTTGCCTGAGAGTAACATGGGGTGGGTCTCACCTGGCCATACCTCTTTTCCTTGTATGTAAGGCAAAAATACCAAAAATGGTACTTCAAAAAATACTTTGACCTAGGTAGTTAGACCCATAAACCCATATGTATTTGGAGTCAAGTAGTCTGGGGAATTTTTTTTAATTTTTTTTTTTATTTATTTATTTATTTATTTATTTATTATTTTTTTTTTTTTTAAATAAATTAATATGGCCACACCCATTCCTGTGTTTGTGTCAGGCTGAAAAAGCTAAAAATGATTCTTTGGCTAGACAAACTCTTGGAGCTACAGACCTGAAACTTTGTATGCACACGTAACTTGACTTAGGGATTAACATGGGCTGGGTCCCACCAGGATACATCTCTTCCTCTGGCTGTGTCAGGCTAAAAACAATTGCTACATATAGTGCATGTTTGTGTGTATCCATTTTGTCACCAAAACAACATAACACAGGAAATCCACTGTTCAGGGTAAACACATTCAACATCATGGGATGGGGTGGGGCGGGGCGGGGCGGGGTGGGGTGGGGTGGGGTGGGATGGCGGTTGTTTTCCAGATTTTTGGATCACAGGATCCAAAACTGGCCAAATATGATTGTGTGCTCTAGTATATATAATTTGTCCTGATCCTTTCTTAGGGACTGAACTTTTTAGGCTACTTAAGAATTCTCTAGTTTTAATGTATAACAAGATATTTGAGGAACACACAAAGTTAAGACGTTGATTAGATTAGAGTTGTGGGAAAATCATTGCCATCTTTCTCATCTTGGAAACAATTTGTCATGGCACTGTCACTCTACCTCTCCCCATCTTTATGTTATTTTTTGCTCCACAGAGAGATCTATTTTTTTGAGCATTAAACCACTCCCATGTGGGACACAGTTTAGATGGTTAGGAGTGTATGTAATCTGATGCCCACTGAAAGAAGAGGTGCAGCCAAGTGTGACCCAGCCCATGTCCTTACCAGTCTCAACATTCATGAATGTGACTGACCGTAAATAACATAAATAAATTACATTTTTCATAGGAAAGGTGTTTTTACACCTATTATCAGATTATCAAGCTTGACTTACTGTTCCAGACTTCTACAAATGACCACTTCTGTCTTAATCAAACTACTTCGTTTCTGTGGAGACGCATTGATTATTTCATAATTAAGTACTGATAAACTCATTTCTCCAGAGTAATTTCTGAGAGTAATATTTATTTCAACCATCTATGGGTGTGTTTATGTGTTGGGGGAGTACCTCAATATGCTACCCTATGAATATCCACTTGTTGGGGAGGGGGGGGGGGGGGGGGAAGCAGCAAGAACAACCCTGAATAATGTATGTCTATACTATAATTTCTTCATAATTTCTTATACATATATTCACCTCTGAGCAATATTTGCTATTATTTATGTAAAAGTGGGAGGTGAAAGGAGGGGGGTTGAATGTTTCACAGATGAATATTTCACAGATGAATATTTCACAGATGAATGTTTCACAGATGAATGTTTCACAAATGAATGTTTCACAGATGGAGTACTGACATAGATTAAAACACAAACAAGACAAGATTGCCAATGATGGCACAGGTTTAATAATTACTGCAATCACAATGATTAAAACAGGACAATTCTATTAGTTTGTACTTGGGTCATTGTGAATGGAAAATTATTTCAATGAGAAAGGGAAAATGTCTGCTACTTTTCTAGTGAATGAATTGGTCTAAATGCTGGACTGAAATATATATGCTAGATCAGTATTTATCTGTATCTTTTTAAGTAGTACCCAAAGAGTACTCCATTATCAGATGGATTTAGGGGGGACAGGGGCAGTTCAGCAATGCCCCCCCCCCCCCCAACCATTCTCCCTTCCCCCCTCCAGAAACCACAAAAGCAATAACAAATTCTACATCTGCAGCAATTCCTACCACCACTACTAACCAACCAGACAGGCAATTTTTCTTATGCAACTGAAGGGTCAAAAGGCATTTTCAAGGAAAGGAAACCTAAGCAATCACTTTAAAGCTGAGAAAGAACTGGTCACACTATAGTTGCTTGCAGTGGATGATTTGGGGAAGAAAAAAAATTATATATATATATATAATTCTATGCTAAACTTTCAAAAAATTCATTTCCATCAGAGTATATCAGCTAGGTGCCAGCTCATCCCAGGATCCCCAAATTTCTCCTAAGCTAATGAGGATCTTGAAGTGTTAGCAGTTGCTGCTAGTACACTGGACAGCTATTTATCTGCCATTTTCCAATCCTTACTACTAAACGTGAGCTCCTGTTCAGTCCTGGATAAATTACGCAGCACTGAGCATGGGCGGTATCTATGCAAGGCGGTATCTGTGCACATGCGCAAATGAGACCACTGATAAGATTATTACCTTGCAACCAAAAATTGTAACCTAGTAACCGGAGGTTGGAAACTTCTCCGGTGACGTCTTAATATGTCAACCACATCAGCTGAGAAGACCATCCATGAAAGGACTACCATGTCTAGTTCCCAGCGGAGTTCTAGATCTCAAAATGTAGCGGCAGCCTTCACTGTCCATGCTAACCTGAAAAACGTTCAGGTAATATAGAAAATAATAATTTAAGTTAGGTGCACACTGATATTAGCAAACTGCTACAGTAAAATTTAAGAGCCAATGTATGAAAATTAGAAAACCAGTCCTCCGAAAGCTGGAGCTGTTAAAGAGCGAGCCCCTAAACCAACAGCTTTTAGGAAATTCTACGACAGAGGAGATTTTCCAATTGCCTTGGAACATGATTCTAAAGGAAACAAGATTGCTTGGAAGGTATTTCATAATGTCTTTAATATAGCAGAAAGTTTGGATAACATGAGTATGACTTTATTTTATATCATAGCAATGATTGATTTAATCTAGGTGGAGATTGAACATCTGGACTTTCATCATTACCTTCCTCTTTTCTTTGATGGAATGTGTGAAACTATGCACCCCTATGAATTCTTTGCTAGGCAAGGTATTCATGACATGCTGGAACATGGAAAAATGAAAATTCTTCCTGTTGTTCCACAGCTTATCATTCCCATCAAGAGTCAGTAATTAAATGTGACCTTATATTAATTTAAAAAAAACATTTTATTTTATTAATTTATGTTTTCAAGTGCTTCTTTGTTGACAATAGATGCCCTTAACACTCGGAACTGCAGTGTCATATGTGTGACTCTAAAGGTTCTCCAACATCTCGTGGAAGCAGATATGGTAGGAGAGGCCCTTGTCCCTTACTACAGGCAAATACTGCCAGTGTTAAACATCTACAAGGGCAGAAACGGTAAGCATGAATTATAATTACACACTTTGCATATATTAACAGCTGAAGTTAAGAAAACCACAGTATCATCCATTTTAATGCTCAACTGGCTGAGTTCTGATATAGTGCACCACATATAAAATTGAAGTAACCCCCAATAGAATCACCATATCTAGTTAATGTTTTATAGTATCATGTAAAATGTTTTCGAGGGTACTTTGAAATTTTTTTTTAATCTTTTGAGATAATTTATGAAAAATGACCTTTACAGAATAAAAATATTTCAGTAGCTAAATAGGTTGCTATACTATATTAATTCACCAGTTTTTATCAAAATAGTAGTGTTATTAAGAGTTGTTGAAGTTTTTGTATGTCTATTTATTTATTATTATCATTATTGTTTATTTTACCTCCTGGCTAACTTGGGAGTCAAAGGTTCCATAAATATATTTCACCATTTCGTTGCTTGAACTCATTACGTTTTTAAGATATCAATCCACTTTAATTTTGCATTTGTTTATTAATTATAAAATATTTTGATGGCAAGGAAAACCAGTATTAACACTGTCAGTACAATGAAAATGTGTATTTTGAAGTGTTGCAGGATCCCCCATTTGGATTCATCTTCACCAAAACAAAAAAAAAATTAGAAATATATTAAAAAAAAAAAAAAAATTTTTTTTAAATATTGTCATAGCGTCCTATAGCATAGTAGCTTCCATATGAACCGGAGTTATCCTTATTAATATATTCTTATTGTGATTTGTCATTGTGATTGATAGTCAAAGAGCTTCATATTTGAACAATGTTTTATATTTAACACAAGTGTAATTTGATGCAGTGAATTCTGGAGATGCTATTGACTACAGCCAGCAGAAGCGTGAGAACATTGGCGACTTGATCCAGGAGACCCTTGAGCTATTTGAGGTCAAAGGAGGAGATGATGCATTCATCAACATTAAGTACATGGTCCCCACTTATGAATCCTGTCAGCTCAATTAACTAATTAGTTGACTCCTCTAAACATATATTTTAGCTAGTTATTGGATTATAGATACATGAATATTTTCAAAGCTGTTGTACCACCACTACCATAGTTCATCACATGTGCCTTTGTTAGAAGGGCTGAAGAAATTAAGATTACATTACAATGTTAGAGTACAGTAGAGTGCATGGCCAGGACTCCTTTATTATATAACCACTTCTGACATCCTCCACATTGCACTGAACCCAAGTGTTGTTCTACAGGCTTAGACCTCTCTGTCAAAACACTTTTATTCTATTTACTATCTACACAGTTGCCTACATAATAAGAAGCCAGGGGCACTGAACACTGGCTTTCTAAGGTGATAGATGTTTTGAATTGATGGGTAGTTTCTGAAAATATTTTACTCTTCACACCCAATTTTAGTAACCACACCCAGTTTTATTAGCCACACGCTCAGTCAAGAAAAATTAATTCAGCAAAATAAATATTCATATTTGACAGATGACATTAATATATATAAATTTTAAAAAAGAAGAAAATCCTTTCATTTCCTACTATTTTCTTTCATCAATCTATGAATTCATTATTGGCTGTTAAATTTAAGGGGGGGGGTTTGCTTCATCTTAATGAATATGTAAAATAATGACATAGTGATGAATTTATGTCACCATTGGTCTGTAAATGTGATTCAATGTACATATGGTAGAAAATGTGCAATAGTAGCAGAAGTAACAGGACAGCACCTGTAAGAGATATTTGTAGTTGCTGTTATCTTGCTGCTCTCGATAGAATTGAGATCACATAATATCCTCAGATTATAATGTACGAGATCTGCAAGGAAGGACATTTGTGTTTGTAAAAGACTATGTAAATTAAAATTAAAAAAAACATCTTAAAAAATGCCATCAAAAAGCATCTTAAGAACTGCTATCAAAAAGCATCTTATAAACGCCATCATAAGGACAAGCTTTTATTCTAAACCAGCTGTGATTGGAGTAGGATGTCTTGTGTTTGCGGAAATCTTAGCTTTAATTTCTTAATTATCTAGTTCCATTCCTTCACAATATGATGCATATCTATACTATAGAGTGCAAATAGTCTGTCTGTCTGTCCGTCTGTCGGTGTATCCACGATTCATGCTTGAATAGTTGTAGTATAACCCACAAACCCATATATATTTAGAATCAGTGTCACCAGGGAAACATCATGAGCATGTTTATATGACCACACCCATTTCTGTATTCAAAAATGGTATTTTTACCAGAAAAAATAATGGAGCTACAAGCCTAAAACTTTGGCATGCAGACACAACTTGACTCTGCAAATTTCATGGGATAGGTCCCGTGTGGTCACACCACTTCCTTTTTGGTGTGTCAGGCTAAAAATGTCAAAAAATGATGCTTCTAAAAAAATTTTGACCAAATCACATGTTTACTTCTTTTTTCTTTTTTTAAAGTCTCTAATGTGTATCTTCAAAGCAGACATTTTTGTAACTACAGTCCACCAAAGGTGGGCCAAAAAACCGCCCATATGGTGTTTTTTTGTGCTAGTAATAGTAATGTTACAATTATTGTGCATCTAATCGTACTAAATTTAGCTGGCATTATGCCTGATTCCCAGAAAAAAAATCTGGAGGAAGGGGAGGGGTGGGGGCCCCCTCGGGAAGCAGTAAAATATGCCAGTAAAACTCTATGGATGAGCCTGGATGGGTAGTATTTCTATGAAATGGAAGATATAACTTCAATCAAAACATATAATGATATGTGGAATACATTAACTGTTTCCCACATGATACCCCAGTTGATATTTCCTTTGTTTAAGTTCATCAAAGTCAGCAAGAAAAAAGCCTCCACATGGCATCCACTCGCAGTATGGCGGAAAACCAGATGACTGAAAGTCAGACTGGAAAAATGCCCGAAGCTAATTCTTTCACCCCCCCTAGCCCTAGCCAGCCCTACTGTTTGTTGTCAAAACCAAGGGTCCTTTTCAGGACTAGCAGTGAGCATTATATCCTTTCAATTGTGAGGGATTATCAATGCAAAATGAGACACTGATCTCAAAAATAGCAAATGAGAATAATTGTGTTGTGCTATGTCTCCAAGAGACCCACAGAAGCGAACAGTCAAATAATATCTTTATTGAAGGATTCAAACTAGTAGCACAAACAAAACATGTCAAATATGGCAGCACCCTACTAATGAAAAACAATTAAGAGCCAATAACAGCAGTAACCCATGTCAGGAGCAGAACAGAATTCTTGTTTGTGACACGATGCATTGACAATAACATCAATCTATAAGCCCCACCAGAAAATCTTTCTAAGTAATTTTTCAACTTCGACAAAAAAAAATATCACAATTGGTGACCTTAACTCGTACAAACATCTCTGGGATTACAGAGACACCAGTAAGAATGGCAGCATCCTTGAAAAATGGATAAGTGGAAAACAATCTCCATCTACTTCATGATCCCAAGTTACCCTCGAAGTTCAACAGCAGTCGGTGGCGTTGAGGCTACAACCCTGACGTCACCTTCGTGTCAGAAAATATCAGGCACATGCAACTTTTCCATTTACGATCTATACCACACTCCCAGTATCATCCACATGGCGTGTCCATCAAGCCGATAATCACATCTATCGAGCAGCCTTTCTGAGTGCATTTTGACCTGAGGAAGGCAAACTGGGATAACTTTACAAATGAGTTTGAGAATAATGTTGACAATCTGGGCCAAGAGACATGGCAGAAGTACAATGACTTTGTGGACTCGGTTAGATCGTCTACCAGGAGGCACATCCCCCATGGTTGTCGTTGCACTTTAAATACATTCCAGGATTGTATAGAGTCTTTGGAGCTCTTCTCATCGAATACCAGCATATTTACAATATCAACCCCTTTAGCAATGAAACCATCAAAGCTGGTCAAGACCTGTGTAACCATCTCAAAATGACTCGCCAACAACAATGGGAAGAAATGGTGGAGAACATTGACCTAAGCCAGAACAGAAAAAGGGCTGGCAAACTCTGTCCTATATTAGTGGCAACCCAAAGCCGTCCAGCTTGTAGACAGTGACACCCGACCAAGTCGTACATCAGCTACTCCTAAACGAAAACTGGACAATCCAACAAAACAAAGGCACAGAAGGTAAAGCTACCATGAGACAACCAAGAATCATCTGGTCTAACACCATTCACCATCCAAGAACTAAACGATGCGATTACATCACTATGCAATAACAAAGCGCCTGGCCTCGATGGCATTCACGACAAGATGTTGAAACACTACCGCTGAAAGCCAACAACTGGTTACTTGGACTGATAAATGACTGCCTGACACAGAATGAGATCCCTGCTACAAGGCGGAAAGCAAAGGTCATAGCTCTACTCAAGCCCGACAAAAACCCTAACAGACCAAAGAACTATGCACTGATAGCACTACTATGTAGAGCATACAAGTCACTTGAATGGATGTCACTAACTAGAATACAGCCAACAACAGAGATGAAGCTGATCTAAAAGCAGGTTGGTTTCCATCCAGGAAAGTCATGCTGTACACAGGTGCTTAACTTCACCCAACACATCGAGGATGGCTACGAAGAGAGGCTGATCACGGGTGCAGTACTGATTTATCTACCTGCTGTGTATGATACTGTGAACCACCAAAGTCTAGTACAGAAAGTCTATGAGCTAACGGAGGATGCCGTCATAACAAAACTTATCAGAACGATGCTCTCAAACTGTCGCTTGATGTTTGAACTGAACAGGGGAATAAGCCACTGGAGATAGCAGCAGAAGGGATTACCCCAGGGCTTCTTACATCCACCAACTTTATTTAACATCTGTACTAATGACTAGCTTCTACCAATATCAACTAATAGCTTTCTGTACACAGATGAACTCTGTCTAACCGTACAAGAGGAAACCTTTGAGGAAGTCAGAGACCACCCTCACAATAGCACCAGCTGAGCTCCAGGAGTACTATGTCGAGATCAACCTCTGACCAAATCCTGGCAAACCCCAACTAGCAGCATTCTATCTCAAGAACAGACAGGCGAACTGTGAGATGAATATCACATGGAACAATGTCAAGCTAGCCAATACCTGCAACCCAGCTTTCCTTGGTGTCACACTCGACCACACGCTAACATACCGCAAACACTGCAAGAAAACGAAGAGAAAAATTGCGCCATAGAAAACCTACTTCACAAACTTTGTGGTGCAAACTGTGGTGCTCAGCCATGGATGCTGTGCACTACAGCAATCTCTGGTACATATGGCAATGCATGATTCCAATGCTGAAGCTTTAACGATATCTTACATAGAGGATCAAGGATTTCTTTTACAGCAATGAAGAGGAAAATTGATATTCAATTTTAGAATATATCATATCCCCAGCCACTAAAGAGATCGTCTGTGTCTTGGTGAATGTGTTGCAGTAGTGATGTATAAGAGACAAAACCTTTTAAAAGAAATTGGTTTTATATACAACTATGAACACAAGGAAGTAACTAAACAATGGAAACAAGAGTAATCTAGGTGAGCATTAATTAGATTTTCACACGACCTAGGGTTCAATAAGATGTGATGTTTCACATCATTCACACCCTGTGTGAAAATGTTTACAACATCAAATGTTCTGATGGACGCTGGTTCCGCTTCGAATAGTGTTGAGAAGGGGATTCAGCTGTTGTGGTCAGTGAGGACATAGATGGGTCAACTATAGCAGAAGTGACAGTAAGGGCCTCCAGTCCTGTCTCCTGTGCAGGTGTAGTTATTACTTTTTTGACTTCAGGGATGACTGTGGCACCAATATCCATTCCTCCATAGTCTGGGAGACGTCTCCACAAGGGGCCAAATACCTGAAGGACACTGTCGTCTCACATCTATCTGGGAGGCATACATAGGCATACTGTGGGTTAGCTTCAAGGAGCTCTACTTCATCTACCAGGGGCTCTGACTTATGAGCTCAGACATGCCTCTTGAGGACAACTGTACCTGGTGTCATGAACCAAATCTGGATTGAAATACCAACTGTGGGCAGTCACACATAGCTGAACATCTGTTTATGCGGAGTAGCATTTATAGAAGTGCTGAGCAGTGACCGAATAGAGTGTAATACATCAGGGAGACATCTTGCAAGCACAATGTTGGGAGTCTTTTAGTTAGTTTTAACAGTAAAAGTAATGGTTTTTCAGACATTTCCATTGTACACCTCTGATTGTCCATTTCCTTGAGGATCACAGGGTGTAGTGCGGCTAGTTGCTATCCCTTTCTCATGAAGGAAGTTACACAGCTCAGAACTCGTGAAAGACGTTTCTTTATCTGAGTGCACATAGGCCGGCATGCCAAACATGGAGAAGAGACTATAAAAGCTTTTGATTATGGTGGTAGCTGTATCTTAGCACATGGGATTATGAAGGGAAACCTTGACTACTCATCTTTCACTGCCAAAAAGTATTGGTTTCTGTTATTATTGAAAGTGGACCTTTGAAATCAACATTTACCTCTCAATCGTTGAGTGGCTTTAATTAAATGTGCTTGATCATGTCTTCATCGGGGCTAGCATTCAGCACAAATGCTACATAATCTGGTTGCACTTCTTACATCTCCCATCAAATAAGGCAAGTTTCAGGACTTCATGAAGTGATACATTTGTGTTACACCTGGGTGACAAGAGCCCGGTGCAATCCAGCAAGACTGCCAACTTTACTAGTCATAGCATTCCAGTATCATCATGATGACGTGTCAGGCGGAACAGTCTCTATCCCTGGTAAATGCAATAGCAGATCTCTGATAGGTCATGAGTGAAAAGTGTTTACCAGTTAGGTAATGCTTCCAATGACAGTCTTGATAATGGCTTGGGCTTCCTTTTCCACTGATGCATGACATACCTCTGGACCCTGTAGAGTGCGAGAAAAGAAAGCGACAGGATGACCTGCTTGATTCAGGGTTGCCACTATTGCTAAGTCTGATACATCAGTTTCAACTTAAAATTTTACTGACTCATCAATACTGCACACAACTGATTCTTCAATGGTTTTCTTTCGAGTGTCGAAGACATCTTTAGCTTCCTGAGTATATGGAAGTACCCTTGTTGAGACCAGCAGTGGGATCATCTCAAAGTAACCTCCTCCTGGTGTCCGATTAGAATAGTATGAGAAGAAGCCCATTAAGTGTTTGTGTAGGATTGAGGACGACCCTTCCCTGATGACCTGGGCGATGCAAGAGGACCAGAGATTTGATGGTGAACTGGCGAAGAAGAAACATTATTAGTTGTGTTTGTTATTATATTAGTTTTGTGTTGCTTCTTAATTGGATTCCTCTGACTGAAAAGAAAACATTAATGGTGTGTGATTTTGTGCTCATTGATCTGTCTGTGATGTTATAATGTGGTGTGCAGTTTTTGTGGGATTCTGAGAGCTGTCAGTTCACTCTTGAAAAGCTTTTTTTTTTTGGCCTGTGTTGTGACTTGGGAATTACTGGGCAATATCCAGTTCTGAGGAACTGGAAGGACATATAATTTCAAGGGTGCAGACAGAGAGATAGAGCATGCAGTCTGCTGTGGCAGGTTCCGTCACAGCATTAGTGTGCTTTCATATTTCATTATGCCTCAACTTCAGGCCCTGTGTGATGACCACATAGTCATTGAGGTTGTGTCTGGGTTGATCAAAGTTTTTAGTTTATCTTGCTGTATCACTCACTACCTGTCACCAGACTTCAGGTGGAGTGATTCCTGAGAGCACATAAAGGTTTGCTGTTGGTGTTGGGTGATGCTTCTTTCTTGTCCACAGTTTGTGAAAGTACACTCCAGTGACTCCTGAGCTTCTGAATCTGGCACTATGTAACCAGATAATTGTTGAGAGCCACTGGATGAGTTTTTAGTATACCACACATTTCCCACTATAGGAAAGCTTAATGAATTCCTGAGAGATCAGCAGCCATTTTGAGGTACAATTCAGAATGCTGTTAGTATATTGATATACTTAGCTGTAGTGAAGCAGAAAGTGGCTGAGATAACTTAAACTTTCCAAGTTAAGGACCAGTACACACATAAACCACAGCATTAAAAAAATTAATGATAATAAATAAATAAATAAAAAAATATATATATATACATACATGCATATATAATAATAATAAAAATAATAATAATAACAATAATAATAACAATAATAATAATACTCTGTAAGTGTAAGGTTTTAAAAGTATCTATAGTAGGTAAAAAATTGCTAATTTGGAGGAGGGGGAGGGGGAATAAGAAATTTAGAGGGGGAGTAAGAAATTTAGGGGGAAGAATAAGAAATTTGGGGGGAGGGGGGGTTTGGGGAAACAAAAACAGACACACTGCAATAGACCTCCTGGCAGGAAATTAGAGCGGTGCCTGAGGGTCTAAATCAGCAAATCCCAAATAATCCAATATTAAATATTCGAATTCTCAGCAATCAGCACGTGCCTGCCTGCAGGTGTGCTTCAGAGCCTTGGAGCGGAAGGCTTGAGCAGGACGGTTGGCCGTGGCTGGCTATCACGAATATGGAGAAGCATAAGGTGATGGTAGCTATAACTGAACTCTCTGCAGCTCTGGTTAAAATGGTGCAGGAGGGAAGATCTGAGTATGAGCAGTCAGGCAGAGACATCAATTCATTTTGTAAGCATCATGGTTCTGCTAATCTTCTGGTTGTATATCCAGTCCAAGATTATGCCAGGTGCTTCAATAGTGCAGGGGTGAAGTCTAAGAAAGAGCTAGAATCACTGTGGAGCAAATACTTCTCTGACCCAGAGATACGTGATTTGGTTGAGGCTTTAATATCTGCTGAAGAATGTTTCAAAGACTTTATAAAGGAATTAGATAGGGATTGCAAAACATATGAAGACAAAGTTGCATTGCCTCTAGTTGATGTGGGTAGTTGTTTAGAAAAGGACATATCCTTTGTTGAGGCACGGAATGGGAAGAACATTTCTCTTGGTGATGTTTTGCAGCAAGCTGCTCGTACCCTCTTTATTCTTCGCAAACACTATGTATGACGTCCATGAAATAACCACATAGCAGCACTGGAAGCAAGACAGAAAGAGTTTGAGCTGAAAGGTTGTCAAATTGTGGTTGTTGCCAGTGGGACAAGGGAAGGAGGGTTTAAGTGGTTGAGCGATTATGGATTTGGCTTGCCACTGTTGTTAGATGGTGACATGGTGTTCTATAGGACATTAGGTCTTCGACGTCGGTTAGGGGTTTCTTGGGATCTCAATATCTTCATTGCTTATGCTGAGAAAGTTGTTGGAGGGAGAGTTGACAACATTGCGTATGACAGAGATGATGTGACTGTAATTGGTGGTGACTTCATCGTAGCATCATCTGGGGAGTTACTTTATTCTTTTCGGAGCAAAGAACAGTATGACAGGCCAGAAATTGCAGACCTACTAAAAGTGTTGCCATAATTATTTGTCTCATTGGACTTTAAAATGTGTATATTTTTTTGTATCACTTTACTTTTCTTCATATATGAAGCATTCACCCTAAATCTTTAAGGGATGGGTGAGTGTTGAAGCATAATGGGAAGAATTGTATTGAGTTATTTCTCTCTCTCCTTTTGTATTCGTATACTACTCTTTTTTCCCCCCCCCCTCAATGAAATTATAAGTGATCAGAGGCTGTTGCTGCTTGGCTTGCAATAATCAAGGCACAGGTTGTCCAACAGCAGAAATGCACATGGACGCTATTGGACCAGAGTGGGAATGTTGACTATATTATAGTTCGTACATATGTTGAAATGAAGATGGTGACCCTTTATATATATATATATATATATATATATATATATTTCCCTTCATCTCTGTTTTCCACCCAGTTTGCTCAGTTCATGCACCATTTTATCTCACTCTGTACTATTTTTATAGGTACTTATGGTTAATGTGTTTTTTTTGTGATCACAGATCAGGCATATATTCAGTTAATATGCTTGATATTTTCACTAACTATTGCAGAAGTGGTCCAACTCAGTTGTAGATATAGAATATTTGAAATTTTGGAAATAATATTTGAAATTTAGGATAGAATTTTTTTTACACCAAAAAATTGACATGGGTTAGATTTCTAGGGAGTGGGAGAAAATGATGTCAGAAACTATTGACTCCTGAAAGCAAACAAGTTATAGTATTATGGTTTATATCACTACTACTCAACAGACAATTTATCAAAATATTTTAATTACCCAAACTTTGGCAAGAGGACAGCTGACAGAAGACTTCATCAGCTCATCCTTCTAAGCCTCCACTAGATCTGTTCCATTAGAATGTGACAGTGTGTATAAATGACATGTCACTCTGCCTGGGAATAACCTAAGAAAATACACATAGCCATTAAAAGCCCAGGCCACTCATTCACCCAGACTTTTGTCCTTGGTCTTGTGAACTGCATGATTGTGAACTGCATGATTGTGAACTGCATGATTGTGAACTGCATGATTGTGAACTGTATGATTGTGAACTGCATGATTGTGAACTGCATGATTGTGAACATTACTAGTTAATTTTCAAAATTAATCTATTGGAACATTTTGGTCAGAAGTTAGTGAGGAAGTAGATAAAAATAGTTTGACTTCTTCACCATAAACTATCATTAATAAAAAGCAGAAAGGAACATTGATGTCAGCATGTTGAGCATGGTGTGTGTGTGTGTGTGTGTGTGTGTGTGTGTGTGTGTGTGTGTGTGTGTGTGTGTGTGTGTGTGTGTGTGTGTGTGTGTGTGTGTGTGTGTGTGTGTGTGTGTGTGTGTGTGTGTGTGTGTGTGTGTGTGTGTGTGTGTGTGTGTGTGTGTGTGTGTGTGTGTGTGTGTGTGTGTGTAAATATATATATATATATATATATATATATATATATATATATATATATATATATATATATATATATATATATATATATATATATAAATTGAAGAAACTGCTTCTGGTTATCAGTTTACCTAGACTGATATTTCTCTATAGTTCAGGAATATCAACACCTCTAAAACAGGTTTGCCATGCATCTAAACTCCTAATCTATATCAACATATCTATCTCATATTTGTTGTTCAGCTTTGTTTCCTGTTTGATTTCCTGTTTGGTTTCCTGTTTGGTTTCTACCATTATGTAACATTGTCAAGCAGTCACATTAATTAAGGCAGGATGGTGGGATGCAGCATGGCAAACACTTAAGTTCACCCACGAAGGCAGAGCTGGCAATTGGAGAATACTAACCTTAATATAAGCAGAGAGATTATGCCTATAACCTTCAAAACTGTGATGAAACATGTGAATATTTCTGGAGCTCCACTACAAAGAAATAGAGGATTTGACTATTACCATACCTGCAGCTAGTCCTACATTGTTAAAACTACATACTAATAGGAGAACTCGCCAAAGAATATTTTCTGCTTTATATCCTGTGCCAATGCATTTTTATCTTTTTAATTGATACTGAAATTGGATTAAGTACTTCATTGAATAAAAATGATATCTTTACCATTTACATACCACAACAATTTTAATTACTTGTATTGGTTTTTGGTTGTTTTTTTTGTTTTTTTTTTTTAATCCAGTTTTTTTTTCCATCCCCAAATGAAATGGTTAGCATGTGTCTCAACTGTAGCTTCACCAGTCCCCAAGTGTCATCTTCACACAACCTCTTCTTATTTTCATCAATCACATCTTCATGATTTTTGCCTTAATGATAAGATGTAATTAGGCAATAGCATAATTATGCCATTAAAATTAATTAAAAGATAATTATAACATATATGCCATGTAATGTACTTTACAATTTCAGCTTCTCAAATTATCAGACCACAAGACTTAAAATATCATGGGCAAATAAACAATCTTTCAAAATTAGAGTGTCTTCCAGAATTATTATGGAATTTCAATTTTTGAATTGAGGCTGCTTCTGTGCATTTTCTTCCAAACACTTCATGAAAACTAGTAAACTGCATCATGAGAGAGACGTTTGAAATATTTATTAAATCAATTACTTACTTAAACTTTGCATGCAATCTCAATTTTTTCCCCTTTCTTTCTCTCAGAGTATAAGAAAAGAACATTGCCATTATTACTGCACAATGAATCTTTGGTTCAATTTTGTTCAACCTGCCACCAAATATATGTTGGAAAAGTTGTTGTTGTTTTTTTTTTTTTTTTTAAACATACCAACAAGAAACAAGCAGCCAACCAGCAATAGCACACTTTTCAGCCAGCTGCCAAGTCAGGTGTTAATTGGTGTTTGTGGTCTGAAAGAAAAAAAAAAAAACTAAAAAATAAAAAAAAAAAATCTAAAAAAATCTAAAAAAAAATCTGAAAAAAAATCTGAAAAAAATCAAACAACAAAAATCATTTAATAAAAAAAAAACCCTATTAAAAATTTTTTTTAAAAAACCAAAAAAATAAAGAAATTTTTAAAAAATATCCCCCCCCCCCCCCCCCCCCCCCCAAAAGCCATTAAAATGTTTTTTTAAAAACCCTTAAAAAAATTTAAAAAAAGAAACAAATTACGAAACAAAAGAGAGAGAGAGAGCGACAAAGAACTTTATCTCAAATTAATTGCATACAGTTTTCATTGTTTTTCTTGGGATGAGTTAATTAGCATTCTCATGTTGGGATTGGTTTTGTGAGCCCAACCCCTTCCCTGAGCCCAACCCCTCCCCTGAGCGCAGTAAAGCGTGGAGACAGCACGACTTCCCCCAGGCTAAATCTGGTTCAGACCACCGAATACATACCGTTGCAGAGCTTGAGTGGACCGGGTGACTGTGGGTACTTTACAAGATGCTTGGAATAGCAGCTCTCTTATTTTGCCTGATCCTATGCTCCCTGGACACTAGCCATGGACAAAGTGAGAACTAGTGGTAGTTTTTTTTTGCTGCAGTGTTCAGCATCTTTGCAGCTAGTGTGTGGGGGGACTGATACAGTAATTTTTATCCATCACAATGCCCAATGGTGAACTGTAGACTGCACTACTGATGGCAGTATTCAGCTTGTTGGTGGAAGATACAGCAATGAAGGTCGACTGGAGCTGTGCAGAGATGGCCTGTGGGGCACAGTGTGCAATGAAAACTGGGACCATGAGGATGCCATAGTTGCATGTTCAGAACTGGGACATGAATTGATAGCAGGTAGGCATGTATTGCATGGCTCTGTTACATATATATATATATATATATATATATATATATATATATATATATATCTACATTCTATTTTAACCCATAAGTCATGTATTGATTTTTTTATGCTTGAGAGTGCATGCATGCAGCCAAAGAGTACTATGAGTGAGAGTATAAATATCGGTACAAGACTATGGTCATGACTCCAGGAGGTGAATAAGGTTTTCTCACTCTGACATTACCAGAGTTAATTTACCTGTTTAATTATAGCGGAGTAAAAAAATCAAGTGTACTTGTCAAAATGAGTATAAAAGTGAGAATATCAGTTTGCATATGATACTACTTTTGTTTAGTTAGTGACTTCAGCATAGCTAACCAAGTCAAATTACTGCACCGTTATTGTAAACTAGCCATGACTGTGCCAGATTCAGTTAGTTGGTATAAATTGTGAGCAAACCTATTTCCATGTTTCCCTTGATCTTTTTTCTCTTGGTTTATCTTCATTCTCAAACAGTGTCCTGTCTAGGGGAGTCTTCATGGTGCTAAAGCACCCCCCCCCCTGGCCTCCATTTCTCTTTGGTATTGCAGATTGTTCTCTTACCAGGTGAGCCTTTTAGTTTGCTGAAGATCTCCACCACCAACCGGGCAAGCCTTTCATAAACTGAAAACTCCACTACCATTAATTAGTGTTTACTTGGAGAGCATTTTTACATTCACTCCATACATAGATATTTTTGTTTTATCTCTTCTCTTTTATCTATGCTCCACCATGATAGGACAAGTTAAATGGTTGTGCATGCTCACAACTGAAGCAACAGCCACAGTTAAACTATGTGCACTAGATCTATTAGAATTAAAATGTTACTTATGAAGAACTTCCACAAAATAGATACACCAGCAATCATCCACTGAGAATGAAAGATATGTTGAAACTTTTGCTTATTCAAGTAAGAATAAAACGATTTTTTTCACAAATTTTTTTAATGAGTTATCTATCTAGTGAGCTAATTATCGCACAGATGCTGATTCGGTGTATTCTCAAGAAGATGTAGGCCCTACAATAATGTACTCACACTAACAATGAATTCTTAGCGAGATGCGAGAATGATTAGAGTTCTCATATTTTCAACCCTTTACCATCAAAGAAAGCGGCCAGGTAAAAGTCAACGGCATTGAATATTTATTCTTTGAATTACTTATTTTGTGGTCTGCTAGTTCAGCTTGATGATTCATACCTGGCTGGTTCTGCTGGGGTGAGAATGAAGTCTGATTAACAAGAATAGAGTATTTTATGATTCATCATATGTGCTCTACTTTCCCCCCCCCCCCCCTCCCCTTCGGAAAACCCTGGATACTTCACAGCTCAAGATTCCACCTTCATTTAACTGATGTAATTTCTATCTGGAGTGAGTCAGAGGATGCCTAGCAGATTGTGGGATACACAATGACTATGGTTGGAGAGAAACAACATTTTTCATACTTCCATCCTTCTTGGTTAACGCAAACTCAATAAATATCCCAAATATCACAATTGTTGGCTAAATTTGATCTTATACTTGCTCATGATATCACATGATATAATACGGAGTGCAATTTCTAATTTCCAAGAAACATACCCATTTAGCTTTGACCTTGAAAACGGCCTATCCAGTATAAAAATTTCTTATGATAATTCAGTAGTTGCAAGATTAGCTTTAGTGAGAGAATTGGAGGGAAACTTCGATGAAGGGAAGCAAGTGAGTCAGGCAGAATAGTGACGTATATATGCGTTTATATTTGTTTTTATAATTATATTTTTAATGTTGACAAATATAGTATAAGGTGCGGCATACTCACACCTTACTAAAAAAAAATATGCCCCTCAATGGAAAGGAATGTAAGCTGTTTATTGAATGCTTCACACTGAAGTGTGTGCATGTGGTTAATATGATTATATACATTGTATTAGATATTAAACTTTGGCTAAAGGAGTTAGAAATGTCATAACCATTTCCTCTCAGCTCCTTATAAGATTACATGACATTTGTTTGGGAGAATCTGCTGAGTCAGTAATTCATCGTTCTAATTGCATTTTAATAGATTTCCCAATTGATCATGAAATGTTTAAGCTCTGAATGCAACTACTAGAGCCCCAACCACAAGATAGATATCAACAAATTATGTATAAAGCAAAATTAATTCAATAAGATAATCATTAAAAAGAATGTATACATATCCATTTACCAGTATTGCATACATTATTGCTGCACTATTTCAAGCAATCCATTTTTTTTCCATCCGAAGACTTGTCCCACTATTCTTATGGTCACAGTGGACAAGTCTGTGGTTGCTGGTGTCTGTGTGCTCACCTGATGATGATCAGTGTCCTAACTTTTGGACATTAGTAGAATTAAGCTAACAACAAACATTAAGCACCAATAGCAGCAGTGAAGTTAATTAGAGGCAGGATCTATATATAGCTCTTACTTGGTTTGGATGTTTCTTTGTTTGTTTGCACCTATTTCAGACTTCACTGCTCCTATTTATATAAAATTTATATCATTTGAATTCTTATTTTCCAGGGATGGTTTGTAGCATAAAATAATGTCCTAAAATGTCAACCAAAAGATGTTAGGGGCCAAAATTGATATTTTTGGTGACAAATTTAGTGTGAATCAGTAAAGAGTCAGCACCGTAACAACCCTGTTTTTGAAAAGGCGGTTAGAAAGCAAAAAAAAAAAAGTGCCGTGATGAGCAGGTCTGAACTGGAGCACAAGAGCTAGTATTAAAGGTAAGTCAGTAGCCCATCCAGATGACTAGGCTAAGCTTGAGCCAGGGTTAAATTTTCAAAACAAAAAAAAATTAACAACAAATAAGAAAAAGTTAAAAATAAAAAAAGTTAAGTAAAAAAAACTAAACTATTAGATTTTGAAGCCAAATAAATTTACTGTTACTGCCAAGTTCATGATTCTCCTTACCTGAGAATGCCCACAAGCCAGGCAGTACTGTAATTGCTGCAGCTGTCCTCTCTCCTTCATTCATAGAGGTTTGGTTAGCTCCAGCGAGAGAGAGAGAGAACAATGCAGCAGCTGCAATTATGGAATGTAGTTATTCAAACAAAAAAAAAAGTGAAGAAAAGTTGTTCTTCCTAATATTGTTCCATTTTACTGTTTGCTCAATGGGTCAATTCATAACTCTAGAATTCTTAACTTTGAGGTTTTGCTGTAACATTCATTTAGGTTGCAGTTTTACTATCATCAAGGCTATACCTCAACCTGGGGGTGTGTCCATGAGCTGTTGTTGTTTGTCCCTTGGACAACATGTGGCTTGATTATTTATAGAATAGATATTGCAAGCACAGCTACAAAAGTTCTTTTATGTTGGGCAACCAGTGGCTTATTAGTAAGATATATGATAAATATTGCCAGCACAGCTTCCATAGTTCTGTTTGTTGGACAACCAGTTCCTTCATTGAAGTGGAGCTGCACTGGGCCACTGGTATGAGTAAGTCAGTTTATTGAAATTAAAAAAAAATTTTTAAAAATTAACTTTTTCTCTCGTCCTCCTCCCTGCATAATTCAACCGTAAATACTGATGTAGTTATCGTTGTTTCATTTCAATGGAGTGGAGGAATCAAGATAGTCCTATCTACAATAGTAGAGTAGTACAGTTAGGGCTAGGGCTAGGGCTAGGGCTAGGGCTACTAGTGTTATAGTACAGTAGTGATGGTCATAATACAGTACTGACTTTTTAATGTTGTATCTGTTGATGCAGATAGTGTGTACTTCGACTCTGGCCCAACCCTACAGCCCATTCATATTAGCAAAGTCAACTGCTCTGGGGAGGAGTCAAGACTGGTAGACTGCACGGTGGAGCCTCCTGCAGATAGAGCATGTAACCACAGTCAAGACGTTGGACTCATCTGTGCTCCAAATACAACAGGTGGACAAAATAACATAATCATTTTACCTTCTGATGTTTATTGATTAGAATGATGTTTATCAAGACATTGCAGCTGAGTGCAGTGATGGTGCAGTCCAACTGGTCGGTGGTCCCTCTAGTGACGAGGGTCGGGTGGAAATCTGTGTTGGGGGGCACTGGGGAACTGTCTGCAATGACTCCTGGGGTCTGGATGATGCCACTGTGGTTTGCAATCAGCTGGGACTCATTCCTTTAGGTGAACACAGAGTATGGTGGTGTATCAATCACGCTTGATTTGGGATGATGTTTATGAAGGATTAATAATGGTTTTAACTCATCTTTAAAATTTTTTTTCTTCTTCCATTCAGGAACATCCAAGGAAGCGGTGGATAGAACTGTC
Source organism: Lycopodina hypogea (assembly GCA_963969325.1). Taxonomy (NCBI): domain Eukaryota; kingdom Metazoa; phylum Porifera; class Demospongiae; order Poecilosclerida; family Cladorhizidae; genus Lycopodina; species Lycopodina hypogea. The sequence goes on from OZ017787.1 coordinate 508,679, forward strand.
CCCAGTGAGGGGTCCGAGAGCCATCCCATTGTGTTGAGTGGGGTGCAGTGCAATGGTGGTGAGGAGTCACTAGCACAGTGTTTTCACTCCGGGACTGTCAGTAACTGTTCACACAACAAGGATGCTGGCATGCGTTGTGGTAAGAAAGATCCACCATAGCTTGTAAAAGCACCTCAATGCCCTTATTAGTGCACTAGTCTTAATTGGATCATTGGCACATATAACAGTTCTAAATAGATGTATTGGTGCAAACAGATATTAGTGCAGTAGAAAGTCAAGATTGTGAGTGAATCTGGCAGAAGAAAGGGTGTGGCAAGAGTTTAGTGCTCTTTTTTTCCAATTTTGACTGAAATAACAATTAAATTTAAATTAGCATTATGTGTGTTTGTTTGTTCACCTGTGGAATGAAATGGTACCATGTGAACACATTTTGTTGAAGAAGAAACTATTGCTTAAAGGGAAACTGAACTGAAAAAAAAAAATTGTTGTTTTATCTTGTCCTTGATGAATAATGTGGTATAAAATTTTTTAAAATTATTAATCCAATATTCATGAAGAAAACTTAGTTTTAAATTTTTACTTCCTGTGGGGGTGTAACTATTCATTGCCATCACAAGGGGGACACCTGCAGAAAAAAAACTAAATGAAAGTGATATGCTACTTTAACAAACTTCAATAATTCCTGGAGTCAGGAGGTTGGATTCTGCCAGTAAGTCCAGGAATGGCAGCAGCACATTGATACCTAGCGAGATAGCAACTGCAGAAGAGCTGCGGAGTAGCTAATCTGAAGACCCAGCTCTTGTGAAGGAATAAGTGAAGAGGTCCCTTTGGAGAGTGCAATCATTCTCATAACTTCCTAGTGATGCTGATTCATTTTTAGCTTAATTCAGCTCTGATTCAGGTAGCTAGTTAAGTGTGCAATTGTTCTTTCTTACACTTGGTTATAGCATTTATAGCTAGTGACTACCCTGGGCTATTAGCTGTGAATGTTATAACTAAGTGTGAAAAGATCAATTATACAGTTTGCTATATAGCTAGCTAGCTATTAAATATCTAGCTCCACACCAAAAATGGCAAGCTAGCTAGCAAGTATTACCATGACAAATCAAAAAGTCTTTGATCCTCACTTTCTGTACCTATATCGCTAGCTATTAGCTGAATTTCTAGCTCCACACCAAAAGTAACTAAAACTAAAAAGTATTTTGCAAAAAAAAAATCCTCATTTTTTTGTACCTGAATCAGAGCTAGATGAAACTGAAGAGCCGTATCAATAGGATCTGAAGGTATGAATAATTATTACGCTCTCCCAACAAACATATCTCTTACTTATTCCTTCAGATTTCCTACTCCGCAACTCTTTTTCAGTTACTATTTCGCTAGATGTCAATGTGCTGCTATCAATCCTGGTCTTACTGGCAGAATCCTGTCTCCTAATTGGAGGAATTGTTGAAGTTTATTGAAGTAGCGTATCATTTACATAGGGTTTTTGCTGCAGTTGTCCCCCTTGTGACGTCATAGGAAGTAAATTTTTGAAGCTAAGTTTTCTTCATGATTATTGGCCTGAAAATTTCTTAATTTTTTTTTTATACGAGGTTATGCATCAAGGACAAGATAAGACAATTAAAAATAACTTTTTTTTTCTTGTTCAGTTTCCCTTAACAATTTTTCCTCTGACAATTGTGAAGTAAGTGTAGCCAAAAGTATGGAGCAAGTGGGGGGTAGGCAAAGTAGGTGGAGAATGTTGGCCCACATGGCATGTGAATAGCAGAGCCTCCTATCTCAACTTTGGTAGCATCACTATATATATTTTCGAGCACTCAGTATTTTTCGCCCTCACAGATGGCTCAAATCAACAAAAGAGTGCAATTGTAGTTCTGGGCCTGGTTTTGCATTATTATAATATTACTGTTCTTATTTCTAACTGTATGCTCTATATATTACTTCATATGATAGTGCTTGACAGGTGTCTGGCAACTCTCGTTAAGCTTACTTCAGTTAAGTTAGTTGAATAGCCTCTTATTAACCTGAACACCACAGAGAATGGCAACACCCTCTTGGGGTAGGGGAGATACCGTAGTCAGTGAGAATGCTCACTAAAATGTTTAGTCTTCATGCTCAGATATGAATATGCCTGTAAATGAAGAGGGGGAAAAATAGAAGAGAAAAATAAACTCAATCATGATCCACAGGAGTTGAACCAGGGATCTCAGCACTGCTGGTCAGACGAAGTTTCACAACAAGAACACACACAACAAGATTCCCAAGAAAGTAACGTTTAGACTCTGAAAACTTGTTAAAGTTTGCGGGTAAAAAAAAACAACTCAACCATGACCAGGAGTTGAACCGGGGACCTTAGCACTGGTTGGAGGAAATTTCATAAGAAGAACAACATCAGCAAGAAAATAACATTTAGACTCCGCGAACATGTCAAGTTTGCAGGTAAAAACACGCTTCCCTATAATGAACCATATTTTCATAATACATAGTTAATAATTGGAACGGGAGCTGGTGGGTGTGGTGGAAGTGTGTGCTGACTCAGGCAACCCACAGGAGTTTGCCACCCTGTGATAGCTGTAGGCTGCGAGCTAAGAAAGAAAGAAAGAAAGAAAGAATAATTGGAACCATTAACTATACAGGTGAATCCAAGGCTCTGGCATAGCACCAGCTTCTTCAGAACAGCGTCCAGCGTCTGGTAATTGCAGGATCCAGTATCTTGTTGGGAATGCAATGGCTGTATCTGGTATCTTGATGTGTATGGCTGTTCCAGAACTGCCACTGTCTTCACTCCTCCTTTCATCCATTTTTTCACTACTGGTCAACATTTCTCAATTTGGTTTCTGAACAAGTTTCTAATGCTTGTTAACTATATAATTGAACATGTCATTGCCTGAACAGTGTTGAATAGGACAGAATGCTCACACACTCTTCACTTCGTCGGCTACTGGGTATGGATCGTTATTTCTTAGTGAGACCTAGAACAGTGCCACCATGTCAAATTGTCGATCAAAGTGGGATCATTACTTTTTTTGTGCCCTGTACAATTATTTTAGCTTAATTTCAATATTTTCCTTATAGGATGTCCTGTTGAAGACAAAATTCGATTGGCTGATGGAAGAGAGATAAATGAGGGACGAGTGGAGTATTGCCGGAATGGATTGTGGAGAGTATTCTGCACACAGCAGTTTAGTCAAGAAAATGTTAATGTTGTGTGCCGAGAGCTTGGGTTCACCTCCTCCAGTAGGTTCATTACCTGCTTTGCTAATGAAGCATTATGCAATCTATTTATTGTTTATTTTACATAGATGGAACATTGCCTGAACTATTAGTAAATAATAATGAAGTAACGTTTGGGTTCCTTGAAAGAGGAGACACTTCAATATTGGGTTTTAAGAGCATCTTACATTGCACTGGATCAGAAAGAGGACTTTCTGAATGTCCATCAGAATCAGGCACATGCTTCCCATATGCAGTGGGTGTTCGTTGCCCAGCACCAGGTATGCTATTTATAGTAACTAATTCTGCTGTTTCATAAATGTTTTAAAAAAACAATCCCTATTTTTAGTGGTGGACCTTGAATGTGAAAATCACGCTACCAGACTTCAAAATGGGTCAGTATCCTCGGAGGTAGGTCGTGTGGAGGTGTGCATCAACAACAGGTGGGGTCTGGTGTGTGACAGAGGCTGGGACAATGCTGATGCTGCCGTTGTCTGCAGGCAATTGGGCTTCCGTGGCAAGTACATGTAGCTACATCACTGTTTGTTTGGACGGTCAGTAAGACGTTTACATATCTCATCACATAGGTGGAATCGCTGTGAATTTTTCAAGGTTCGGTGCTGATAAAGAACTGGATGTACTCCTTGGTGATCTGGAATGCAAAGGGACTGAATCCAGCTTGTTCTTCTGTGACCACCCCGGTGTTGGCTTTCCTCAATGCACGACCAATCAGAGAACTGCAGGCCTGATTTGTGGCATTTCACCAGGTAGGTAAAGGGACATGTGGATTGTGTGCATCTGAATAAGCTAATCATTGCCATTGCCTATCATCTGTTGTGATAATTGCATAGAGGAATCATTGATGCCTAATGTTTGTCCTGAAGAAATGAGCACAACTGTCAACATATCGCGAAAAGACGAAATTTTTCACATTGGAAAGTATGTTTATTTCAAAGGCACACACACACACACACACACACACACACACACACACACACACACACACACACACACACACACACACACACACACACACACACGTCTTGACTTATCAAAAGAGTTTGGTGCATGTTTTATAATGTGTAGTTTTTCCTAAAGAACTGCGAAGAACATTCAGTTCTGTTATGGCCTAACCCTAACCCTATGCAGCACTGTGGGCAGTAAACCAAGCAATCACGCAGTTGACACCCATTGTGTTTGCAGAGACAAGACAATGCATGATTTCAATCAAAGAAACAATAGCACAGTGATGATATATTACCACTGTGCAGAGAGTATCTACACAAATTTGTGCATGCAAACAATTGAATGTAGTCATCAGAAACATATTTTCTGGCAGTTGTCAATATGAAGAAGGATTGGACAGACTGTCAACTGATTATGCATTTGATATTATTTTATCACTAGATCATTAAATTAAATCAATACTACTGCTAATTGAATAACACATACCATGGGTAGAATTTGGTGCCAAGAACTTCAGTGCTGTGTCAGAAATGAGGAATAAATGAGGGAGATATGACTTGTGCTTAGATTTATATTAAAATAAATAAATGAATTAATTAAAAATTTAAATCCACCCAAAGCCAGTGTGTTCCTGGAGTCTAGTTTATAGTATTGATCAAATAAGTATCACAGACTATGTAAGTATGCAATCAGTTCAAGTACTAAAGTCCTTTTTCTGAATCATAATGTCTTATAGGATATGTTTTTTCTGTTAATTCAAGCTCACTTCTCATTGTTATAAATTACCACTATTATAGCAAACAATATTGTGTTATAGTAATTTCACCAAAGTATCCGACTCCGATCCCATACCAAGTCGCACTGAGACAGACACAGATAATTTATTGCACACTCTTTCATACTTCTTCTTGTTCACTGCTTCTTTAGAGTCAAGTCTACTGGTAATGTTTCTTAAATTTTGATTGAAAGAAAAGGTAGAAATATGGAAAGCAAGTTAGATTCACAATCTTAAGCTATTGCTGTCGCTTTTTTTTTTTTTGTTTCTTTTTGAGTAAATTTTATCATCTTTTTATAGCTATGTGTTTTGATCTGTACTAGCAGCATGGTGATGTTGTTGCTTACCAGATGAACCTGAGGTGTATAATCTTACCAGATGAACCTAAGGTGTATAATCTTACCAGATGAACCTGAGGTGTATAATCTTACCAGATGAACCTAAGGTGTATAATCTTACCAGATGAACCTGAGGTGTATAATCTTACCAGATGAACCTGAGGTGTATAATCTTACCAGATGAACCTGAGGTGTATAATCTTATGAACCTGAGGTGTATAATCTTATGAACCTGAGGTGTATAATCTTACCAGATGAACCTAAGGTGTATAATCTTACCAGATGAACCTGAGGTGTATAATCTTACCAGATGAACCTGAGGTGTATAATCTTACCAGATGAACCTGAGGTGTATAATCTTATGAACCTGAGGTGTATAATCTTATGAACCTGAGGTGTATAATCTAACTTTATTATAAAAGTCACATGCCTATAGTTTTATTGTAAACCTCATGTGGGATAATGAGTATTTTGTCATTGTTGCTTCAGTTTCGGCATTTGTGAGCCATTCAAGAGCCCATCACGTATCTGTGGAAACATCCTCAAGGATCAGAGCTATGTCTACACCAACAATAACTCGGCATTGGATCAGCTTGCTGTAGCAAAACTATTGGATCAAGCAATCCCAAATTCTGTCATCACGGTAGACGATGCTATATGCCAAGAAATATTCGCTAAACTGGTGTGCAATTTCTTCTTCTCACCTTGTGGGAATGAAGATAGTGTTCACCTTCCTATATCTGTATGCCCCCGAGAGTGTACCTTTGTCTCACAGAGATGTTCGCATACCTGGGCCATTGCACAAGAATTGCTCGGCAAAGAGCAGTTGGGAGCTATCAATTGTACCAGTATCACCGCCCACTTTGAGGGGCTTTCTCCTTGCTGCAGCGGACTGGGTATCAATGTCACTGGTACGTAATGTATAGGCTGTACGTTGCCTGATGTGTGTTGCTTACTCATTACCTCCCCCAAAATTGCTCTATGAACAGCAAGTGCTTACCTGCAATAGCCATTACTCACCTATTAAATTCTTATTCAGAGAAGTGCATTAAAAAATTTTTTTATGATATGAAATTTTAAAAAGTACAGCAAAATATATGGTATATACTTTGTCACTTGAATGAAATGTTGTTGTTGTTTTTATTTACTAGTAATGGAATAGAGTGTATACTTTCTTTAGTTACAATAATTATGTTCAATATTTTGATACACAAGTTGGACTCATAGGCAGATTTCCCTAGTTCCTAATAGTGTCAACTCTCTTTAACAAAACAACAACAACAACAGCAACAACAAAGATTAGTTATGTTTGCTCTCTGAGTAGTTGTTCTGGCAGGGTCAAAGGTTAATTCCCCACTTGTGTCAAAATCTGAACTGGAAAGTCACTTCAGTAATTTGGCAATTCAATTGTTAGACAAGAACAAGTACTTCTACACACGTGCACGCGCGCGCACGCACACGCACACACACACACACACACACACACACACACACACACACACACACACACACACACACTCACTCACAGTGCCCCTATGTAGCCTGTGTACACAACAGCACAGGAAACATCATTATATGCTAATTATGTGTAATGTACTAGCCTGTAAATTAAGTTTTACTATCAGGTGTGCCACAATGCATATCTTTACAGATAACAAATCACTCCACTATGTATTGGTGTGTATGTTTTATATGTCCTTGTGGTTCATTTTACTCCATTAGACATTATATGAAATGTTCCAAAGATGGGGAATAGATCTCTAGTATGTTAGGTCATTGACCAGTTCAGATAGTGAGATAACAACTGGTATGTTGAAAAGTGAACAATGGAGGAGCCATGTGTTGTGGATGTGTGAATTGATCCACTCTATCTTGTAAAGTTTCATTCCCCTTTTATGCTTTCAGATATCATCATCTCGACAACTGCGATGGAATTAGTTTCTTCCTCCACTGACAATATTGTCAATCTGATTGCCCCCCTAGCTGGAGGGATCCTGGCTGTCATCTCAGTGATAGTGGTGGCTCTCATAATAATAGCCATCTGCCTGCACTATATAAACATGAAGAGGAAACACATCTTCCGAGATATTCAACTGGACATTTCTAGGTAGGCTCAGTTTGAGAAAATCAAGTGTTCAGTAGTGCAGTACACTAACTCATTCACACCTTAGCACTGTGAAAAGTGTCTGTGATCTGGTCAACAATAAGAATGGCATTGACCCAAGATATGATCTGTAGAATCTATACTCATGAATTAGTCATGATGCACTCATCAGGTGCTGGCCCTCATGCTTGACCTCATGCCATGAGTGAGTGGGTGGACTGTCTCCATATCCTCACTCACTCACACTGCATGTTAGTGCAGTGTGAGTGAGCTATCTTTGTGAGTGTGGACTGAACCAAATGGCGTGTGACAGGGAAACTAGCTTCTACTCCATGGAAGGACATTTGTATTGCTATCAGAGTTCCATGAGACCATTTAGCCCTTCATTGATATGCAATGCCCCTTGTGGTTTATGTGCTTGTACAACACTGTTGGACCTATCACACACACACACACACACACACACACACACACACACACACACACACACACACACACACACACACACACACACACACACACACACACACACACACACACACACACACATGGTGCCGTGGGTGCCGTGGGTATGCACTGAGCTGTGGTCTTTCTCATTCTAATTTAGTTCTAACCCGACATCACCAGTGGACCTATCACCAGGCCAACGGCACTCCAGGCTGCGACAGGACTCCCAATCAACTAACTTGGTGGTACCAAACGCTTATAGCAAACGTATGCCAATTATAGATGAAGGTTATTGCAAACCCACATTTGTGTTATTTGTTATTTTAACTTTCTTTGTCGATAGTTTTTGGTACGCAAGATGAGCTGGATTTTAATGCTCCACTCCTTAGTCCGATATTTGGTATGGATAAAAGCAAGAACAGGATAAACTCGTGTGTCATAAGGGATCTCTCCATGAGCATGATCATACCCAACTCCAGATTAAGGCTGCTGGATCTAATTGGGCAAGGTCAGTTTGCATGTACCGATCTATGCACAGACCACTGGCTTACAATTTTATTCAGAACTAATTGAATGGTATATGAATTGGTAACTTGTGGTAAATGTATTACTTTCTTATAGAAGGTATGCATTAAAGAACCCCTTGACAATGTCAGACCAGATCCAGTCCTTGATAATTCTGATAATTTTACTAGTAGGTGACCAATCTCACTCACCCCAATTGTTGTGATGTTCCACTATGGACAACATTTTGGTTACAGCTAATTTTGGCTGGCTGCAACACATGTTCCTATCCAATGAACTTTCAAGACCCTATGGTGTTGCATGGCATGTCTCAGGGCTTCGCTTACCAAAGTTAGAGTGATGCGGTTGGTGTTAGCTGTGCTGACACACTAAAGATGTTACGAGATGACTTTTACCCCCAAAATTATACTGAATTGCTTTGGAGATGGATAAGTTGGATTACTATTTTGAGTGTTAGATTCTAGAACTGTAGCAAACATCAGGTATTTGGATGATCAGGTATTGACTACTGAGAAATATTGTTCAGTTAAAACCTAGAAACAAGTCATGTGACCACACCCCATCTCTAACATTGTTGCCTCAAACTGTGGCTGCAGCGTACTGACATCTATACCCCATACTGTGCCCAAATAGAATGCTCAAGTAATGTAAGGTGGCATAGTCGAATATGTCTCAAAAGTCTATGCAGGGATGCAATATTCTTAATTCTTAAACAATAATCTATTCATTTCTACATTTTGTATTTTGATGAAAATTATGTCTGCTTGCTTCGTCATATTGTGAGCAGCCCTGGTTTGTGTGAAGGACAAAGGTTGTCTACAAATTACTCCAGTGGTGAGTGCAAGGATGCCAGAAGGCCAGTCTGCATGGTGAGGTCTTCCATCCTCCTGCATTGTAACACCATGTAGCTCCCCACATACTCACTTACTCACTCAGTGCAGACTCAGCAGAAGTGTGTGGTGGTCCACACTGTCACATCCTCTCAGACTGCAAAGGAAGGCCGAGCTGAGCTAATGTACACTTGCAGGGCTTAAAAGGAGGGAGGTCTACTATGTACAACTTCCCTTAGGATTTCCAATTGGACTGCTGGACTTACTTACCTTATGTAATGGGCAGACACCATGGCTAAACTCCATTTAAGGGGACCTGTAGATAAAATCACAAAAACCGCATTGTGTCTTGACTTCCATGATCCATGGCTTCTGCGCACTGTGTTTCATCCAATGCACTTAAAATATCACCATGTTTTGAAACATACAACATACTGCAGAATTTTAAAAAGGACCAATTGGATTTATGTTATAGTGGGTTGTAGTATCTGAACCAACCACGAATGTTGAAAATTTTATATGATACACTTATTCCTTTGGTTTACCTTTAGTACAGATACATGTTGCTATCAAAATGATTGCTAGGGATATTCAAGTAGCCCCTTTTACTGACTATTTCCTCTATGAAAAGATAATTTGTGTAGTGTTTTAACAGTCAGTCTTAGGGGAAATTATACAAGATCTTAATAAATGGTAAATAACTGAATTATTGAACTAAAATAATTTGTTTGAATTTAAGTAAATTTATATGTGCTCACTGGTTGGTGTAAACATTGGTTAGTTTCTATCATCGTTATGAGTTTTATTGAAGTATCTATGATGACGTAATAAGATTGGTATCACAAAATTGAAGACCAGTTTACTTCATTAAAAAAAATTTTTTTGATGTTGGTCTTCACCTAACCATGCACACTATCTGTGGTGACTTTCAAATATGGCGGAGGGTATCTTTTTATTGGGTTACAGGTGAAGGAGAGGAAGTGGTGTGGTTGAGTGTGTGTGTGTGTGGGGGGGGGGGGGGGGGGGGGGAGGGAGGGGATATAAGTGAGAGGGTGGAATTACCAGAGTATTCACAAGTAAGCACTGTATATGAAAGATATATCATTACAAAGTACTGTATAACAGTTGTTTTTGTTTTTTTTTAAAATTGTTATTTAATTTATTTCCCTCTCGTGTTTAACCAGGAGAATTTGGAGTTGTTTACAAGGCAGACTACACACAGCCTAGTGAGATGGATGGCTTTGATGACTCCACATACACAGTGGCAGTCAAAACATTGAAAGGTGAAATATTATTAATTGGTTACAATTTTTAATAGACTGCAGCGGTTTTTATTGTGCTAGAAAATGAATTAACAGACATACAAACAAGTAAAGTATTCTTTACAATCTTCCTGACTTCTGCTCTTTCGCAGGATCTTTTAGCATAGAGAATGCCAACCAGATCATGGAAGAGAGCATGAAAATGAAGCACTTTGACCACCCAAACGTCCTCAGCTTGATTGGAGTGTGTTTGGACGCTGGGTCTGCTCCATACGTGGTCATACCTTATATGGCCAATGGAAGTTTGTTACATTACCTGAAGAAGGAAAGAAAGGGGTTGGTGCTTTCTACAGATGTTGACGATGACGTGGTGAGTCAAATCAGAAATTGTTGAGAGTTATATTTCTGATAAATAAAGGAGTGAAGTTAGTTGGTCTGTCCATTATTGGGGATCTCTGCATATATAGTAAAAAAAATACTGTAACACAAATACTGAGGATGTTCGATCTTTTTTTCTTGTTCTTAGTTAATATTCATAAAATTGTATTTGTCATTTAATTAAAAAATAAAAAACACTGCCAGAATCTCTGAGACTCCGAACTTGTAGTCATGTGATTGATCCCATGTTATCATTCTTTAGAGAGTGGATATGCAGAAGAGACTGATGATCATGTGTTTTCAGATCGCCAGTGGAATGGAGTATCTTGCAGCAGAAAGATTCATACACAGGGACCTTGCTGCAAGGAACTGCATGTAAGACATATACAGAAAGTGTTTGCATAGCAGATGGCAAAACAATTTTACGGTGGATGCACTGCAATTGTTTCTAGGCTGATACTTATAGCTCTACTGTGTTGCTGTATTATAATGCAGTTGTCATTAGCACAACCTGTTTCTCTCTTTGATGGGTCTATTTAGGATTGACATTCATTTCGTCATCAAGATTGCAGACTTTGGACTCTCTGAAAATGTGTATGTCAAGAACTATTTCCGCCAGGGTGAGACAGATAGTTGTGTCAAGCTGCCTGTGAAATGGATGGCTCCAGAGAGTCTGAATGATGGAGTCTTTTCTGAGAAGACAGATGTGGTAATTGATGACTGTTGTTTTGCTCATGTCGTGTGTATGATAGAGGCCAACCAGTGTACTCCCACCTATTGTGTGTAACTGTTATTGTCATTGGACGGAAATATACTCGCACCCATACAATCAACTAAATTGAATAGTATCAACTTTATTTAAGTTGCAATCTACAACATATTTGCTACAGCATCAGCACATTCTGGGGCATAATGCTTTGACAATTTCCACGTTGTAATTAGTTATGATGATGTTCCAAATGGTGTTCAGTAAAACCACCTTGTAGAACCGTAATTTAATTTACATCTAAGTGTTTTATATATATGTGTGTATATATAATATAGTATATGTGTAGCAAATGTCTTGTAAATACAATTATTTCACACCTTGAAACAAATCTGTCAATTTTTTTTAAAATAAATAGAAATGGCACGGAAGTTGTTGTTTTGTTTTTTTTGTTTGTTTTTTTTAATATAGATTTGGTCTTTATGTTTATTGTGTTGTGTTATGCTTGGTCATTATTGGGAAGATGTCAACCTTAAATGATGTTTATTACGTCTACTATTAATTTTTAATCTGTTCATTGTGTAGATATCAGTGCTCCTTTAAAACAATGTTCTAGCTGAAGCACTAACTGACTGACTGCTAATGAGCACAGCTTCCTTCACCAAATGTCTGACTGACGCAGCACAAGTTTGAACACGTCCCTAAGAGGGCTTCTGTGTAGCCACACAAATTAAAGGCTTCTTCTAAACTACAAATCTTTTCACCAGATAAATAACCAATAATGACATCACAGACCTTCTTTGTAGTGACAACAGCACTTGTCTGGTGTTGTCATGTTCTCACCACAGGGCTAGGGCATTGCCTTATCTCCCGATACACAATCTTCTTAATTTAATCTGTAGCTCTGTGTCCATTTGAACTTTTGAACTCAATGAACTCAGAAAGGAAACAAGGTACAACGGTACAACTGGAATGTGTCTATTGTCTGTATAAGTTGAGATCACAATGAGTTTCTAGGACTGTATTGTTCAGCCGGAAGACTGAAAACTGACTTGATCCAAATCCTGGAGATCATTTACGCATACTACGCACCAACCATGGCTGCCGTCAATGATACTAGCCCTATATATAGTGTGTAGCTATAGTGCATGAACAAAGTATGAATGCAAAACAGTGTAGATTTATATCCTGATTAATTCCTATTGTATATTTTTACTATAAAATTAAAAGGTCACAGTTGCCTAAGAGATCTATTGTACTCGTGGTAACTGTGTTCTTAAACATCTAAGTACATCACTCATGAAACAGAGAGCCATAACTTTGTATGCTCTCATTTATGTATTTCCCTATCCACACTGTCCTTCCACGCCAACAGCTTTGGGTAAAACAAGCTGGAGGCCATTTATCTCCCCTAGTGTGCTAAAGTTCAAAATGAGATGACAAATTCAGCTCTTGTATTATCCCACACATTTACACAATCTCTGTACACATACTACATATCCGCAGAATGGAGCAATTCCAGAAAAGGATGTGTGATTCTGGGGATGGTAGTTAATTCTGCAAAATATGCAATAATCAATCATAGCTTCATAATTGTAAATTATATTCAAATTCAGCTAGTTTTTTTAAATTTGTAATTTACTATTCGTTTCACAATAATTAAGTTAAAATGGCAAAATTATGAGACTACAAAAAACAATACCAGAAGTTTTTGCCTGATAGAGGCATTTTAATAGTGGGTGTTATTGTCTAATTGTGCAAGGTCATAGGCCAACCTATGTTCACATCCAACAGCTACATTTTCATCAATAAAATTTGGTGTAACATTGACACCAATCATAGTTCATGCTAAGTTACCCAGCCAAATGGAAAGGACACTAACCTAACCACTGGTTCGTATGACACAGTCCCACATTATGTTTTACACAAGGTAATTTGATGTGATGCAAGCTGTCTGAGCTAAGTGAAATCACTGTTTCAGCTCCAGCAGTAAACTGCTCTGGATGTTGTAAATATGGGTTTTACCACTCTTGCAACTATTACCCTACAGAACCATCATTCTTATACTCCCTAAAACCCTTTTTTTTTCTTTCAGAATCATGGACCATGGACCATTTACAGTATTAATGCTTTATTTAGACTGAGGTTTCATTGAGCAAAAATGTCCAAGCTAATTCCACTCCTAGGAGAAATTGCGGTTCACACAATATAGTACCAGGGACAACTGATTTCTAATCTCTTGTCACATTAAATCGCATAAAAATGCTTTAAAAGAGTTCCCCTCAGATTCCTCTTGATGCATATGTAATGTAACCGTGTATAAGAGGTGGACTGATTCATGAAGTTTGTATGTGATGTATTTATTGGGAAAAGTTGATAGTGTATGGTTTGAGAGGAACTCGATTATTTTCGTTCATATTTTACTCTACTCTGTTGTATGTTTTGTCCCGTCTTGCACTCTGTTGTATGTTTTGTCCCGTCTTGCACTCTGTTGTAATGTTTTGTCCTGTCTTGCACTCTGTTGTAATGTTTTGTCCCGTCTTGCAGTGGTCATTTGGAGTGACATGTTGGGAGATATTCAGTGGAGGAAAAACCCCCTATCCAGGAATTGATCCACGCACGCTGGTACAGATGCTTGACGCACACCAGATGCTTGGGAAACCTGCCAATGCTGCCTGCTCTGATAAACTGTAAGCTATATTAGTTAAGATATATTAATCAAGGCAGCATGCATCCTAAGTCTGGGGGAATATATATTGGAGGCATGATTTACTTGCTCTCTTTCATCATTTTACATCATTCATATCCGTCTATATATATATATATATATATATCTTTTTTTTTTGTTTCCTGCAGACCTCAGTATTTATTATTATTATAGCTTTGATACAATCTGTAGAGTTGAAAAGAACAACAAAACCATTGCTGATATATTCTATAAACCACTTGTGTTAAGGTGGGTTTTAAAAGCCCTGTCTATGTTTTTAGATTTGAATGAGGCCAAACACAAGATTAATAAACAAATATACACAAAGAAAAACAGGTTTAAAAGGAAAACAAGGTAGTAGTATATAAATGAAAATAAATTTAAACATGTAACCATAAAAATATTCATGACACAATATAAGCTCACTTGACTTATTATGACCAGATATTGAAATCTTTAAAACAGAATAACAGATATCAAGCAAATGTGAAACTTGTATGATATCCTCCTAGTGAAGATGCTTGAATTCAATAATAATTACTTTGTATGGTCAATTGGTCAACCAAATACTGTATGCTGTAGACATTTATCCCAAAACTTGAAAAGTGCATCTCAATTATCTCCAGTGAAATAAAACTATATCAGAGCATGCCCAAGTTATGCTGTAAATTATATGAAACTAGCAGTACAGGTTGTTATCTGAGATCATTTCATTTGACAGAGACAAGTGAACATATTACATGATATTATCATAGTGTTTAATAGGTTAAAATTGACCATTTTGTTCTATCTTATTAGTCTGTTGAGTTGAGATGAGATGTCTTGTGTACTTGACACCTTAGCTTGCCTGTTGACTAGGACCCACACTAACTAAACTCTGCAACTGTCAACTAGCTGTCTGTCTATTGCCTCACTGCAGTCCTTTATATGCATACCCACAGGGAACCTTGTGGAAACCCATTAGCTTAATTACAAGGAATGTTTTATAACAAAATCTTCGCAGAGTGACAGGCAATCACTAATTAGAGTACAATTCTGTTATGTATTCACAAAAAAAAAACAACAACATATATTCTTTGGTGACATAACTTCCATTTAAGATAAAACAATCAATTTTGGAATATTTTGGGTAACTCTTCCCTCCACCTTAGATATTGAATTAGGGGGGAAATATATGTTTAAGGTCACTCATAGAGATCATAGACACATAGAAAGTTATGTTGGGTTCCCCCAGTTACCCTAAATGTAAACAGATGCACACAGATGGTCAAATGGATAAACTTACTGTTTCATAATATAAATAAACAATATAGATAATTATTTGAAGAGATTTGGATAATTTTTTATTATATGAATACAAAAAATTTCTAATTTATTCCAGCATCAGCCCTACTGGGCATATTGAAAAATAACCTTTTGACTCTCAAGTCAAGCCCATTGATAAACTTGCATGTGGTTACAAAACTGCATTTAGAGAAATTTTGGCTTTAGAAAATCAACCAATCAATAAAATTATCACAAAAACTACAAGTGGTCAGAAATTTGTCTTATCAAATTAGTATTTTTAGGTGTAATGTTTAACCTTCAAAGTACAAACAACATGAGTTGTAATAATTTTTAATGGTATTCCATTGATGTAGTTACACAGCTAATTTAGCCCACAACAACCATGGTGCAGCCAGTAGCTGTCTGTGAAGTACAGTGTTAGATGGAGTGAGACTTACAGTCTGTTTATGAGATCCCAGTGGGAAGTAAATATCAATTTCCTGTTTTCCACACTCCACTAATATGGTAGTATATGGTTGTACTTGTATATTTTGTAGAGTACTCACATTCTTTGGGTTCTTGGGATGTTTCCTACCAGCATTAAATCCCCCATAACATAAAAAGAGTAACTGTGACTAGTCAGGTCAATCATTGGTGGTGATTTCAGCTGTAGACACATTGTATCTATTATTCCTAACTGTAAGAAGGAGAAATATGGTGGATTGCAATAGATATGGCTTGAGTTATGTGTATGATAAAGATTGTAGAGATGATCTTTTAACCACATATTATTACTTTAGCCATTTGGTTTGGTACTTTTCTGTATTAAAAGTGATGCAATTAAGTATGTGGAGCCCATGTTTTGATTTGAATAATGTAACTGGTGAGCATGACCAAAAGAATGCAGTAGCTAGTATAGCTCTAGTATTGCATTGGGCTGTTGTAACTATGTTTGAATACTGCTTGCACATTTATATACAGCAGATTCATGTGCTCCTCCCATAGATACTCCAAAGGCAGTAATTTTCTGTTTGGTTCTATTTAAGAGAAGTGAATGTATAGAGCAATAAACCAAGGGAACACTTTTTTTCTTCTATTACTTTTAGTGTTTATCATTCTCTCTATCTTCCTATAATTTTGTGTTGCTATGAGGTTTTTAGTTCATAATTAAAATAAGTGGGAACTTTTGTATCAAGAGGTGATATGCAAGTAGCTTAATAACAATGACACTAGCAAATGGTTATGGAATCAGCTGTTTCTGTTCAGGAACTTCAAACAGGTTTCTAATGAGGGAGTTGTAGTAACAGTTCTGGGAAATGCACCATATTTAGAAGCTATGTACTACTGAGAAAATGATTACACAGAGCTGTGGTTGCTAAGAAAGTGTTGGTCTGTAACTAATTTTTTAGCATGGCATGTGAAGTGAGTGCAGATTAGCACAGCCATAGAGTTTCCTAGTTACAAATACATTGCCCACAATATTTGTACCTAAGATAGTAAGTGGAGATAGCAATTGGTTTTACCAAAAAATGATTTATTTCCACTGTATGTAGCCTGTAATTATGAGGCTTGAAATCGCTTTGATGTGGGTGAGGGCATGTGGTGCTTTTCCATAAAAAAAAGAAAAAGAAAAAGAAGAAAGAAATAGTTCTAAAAATTTTAAAAATCAATTTAAAACACACTCACACGCAAACTCCCCCCCCCCCCCCTCCCCCTCATCTCATTGCTACAAATACTAGTGCAGTGCTGTGCCTTTTTAGGTCAAAAGTGGGTGTGATGCATGTTAAATTGAACATATTAAAAAAAAGAAGTTGTTTTTTTTTGTATTAATTATCATGCAAAATGATGTGGTTGCCGTCTTTCTAACATAATTCTTGGAGGGGGGGTGTCTATTGTGGCAAATGCATAGCTGCCAACTTTTCAAAATGGAGAATAGGGACAGACCATATAATTCCTAATTATATGTCTCCCTAGTGGGGAAAAAGGCTAAACCAAAATGAAAGTAGCTGCAGAAAATGGAATGCAGAGGATAATTATTTTTTCAAATAATTCAAAATATAAAAACATTTTAAAAAATATCAAATAAAATAAAAATAAATTTTAATTTAAAATTCACTATTAAATATTAAAAAAATTTATTTACAAAAAAATGGATGAAAATACGTGCAACTAGATCACCCTTTTAAAAAATGAAGGGGAGTGGGTGGGAGAAGAGGAGGGGGACCTAGCACTGGGCAAACCCTAGCCCAAGCCTAGAAAAGTACCACAACCTTCCCATTTACAAAGGCCTTTTGAAATTCCATTGTTTGCTCTTTTTTCCCCCTATTTTTTTCCCCTTTATCATTCCAGCAGAGCAAAACACAGGATGTTTGATTTATTTATGGTACTCTGTATTGGGTCAAGTATCTCTTTTCTTTTTATTTTTTTTTGTTGTTTGTGCTTTTTGGTCCTATTTCTTGTTGCTAAATTTAGTTTGCTGCGCCATTTTTTTAAATTTTCAGCCAGGGAGTGCTGTTCAGTTACTTGATCTACAAGATCAACTTCAGTCATGAGATTGTGCTATCACAGTCAACGCTAAAACAACATAAGCTAGCTTCTTATCTGCTACACAGCTGTGCCATTGAGGAATTTGTAGGTTCCTGACACAATGATGTCATAAAATGGCACTTGAACCTTAGCTTGCTTGGTGGAAGTCAAATGTTGGGACAATGGCGAGACACGAGTAAAAAAAAAAATCAGAAATGTCCCGCCAAAAGCGGAACAGTTGGCAGCTTTGCAAATGACAAGCCTTGGAAAAAAAGAAAAGAAAGGAAAGTTAGAAATAAAGCAAAAACCGAACTAGGACTAGGATTTTGGCAAGGGTAAGGGCTGATAATTGCATACAAGAGTGCAATTTGTATGGATTCTCTCTGGCTGAATTAAGTTATAAGGTACCAGATGGTTAGCCACAGCAATAGAGAGAATTTTCAATGGTGTAACAGTTTAGATGACAGCAAGTTTCATGGCTGTGGATGATAGCATTTTTGGATAGACTAAACAAATTTTTGAAAAGTATTATTTGAGCTTACAGTCTTCTTGCCAGTAACTAACTCTAGAAGCCATTGTGACCCCTAGTTACCCTTTCTACCAGCTCTCCTAAATCTAGACATTTTCCCATCTTTCACCTTTACAAAACTTCTTTAACAGGCCTACAAACGTGTACTAGCCAAAACACAGAAAGAGAAGTGTTGGTTTTTGTTTTGTTTTTTTGTTATCCGACATATTCAAGATTATATGTTGACATGGCAAGAAAAAACAAAGTTAGTTGATTTCTTCTGGCACAGTGCAATGGCCAATCCCAAACCTAGGAATATAAATCAAGTCTACTCCAGTGTTGTGTAGGGTGTCATGTCATTAGTCAACTGTAACTCTCTCTGCAGCTGAAGAGTTGAAGGTGCAAGGCTTTGGATGATTTTATGCACCAATGAGAGCATCAACAAGCCAACCATCATCCTGGCTATGTTTGTCTTTTCTCGGGTTTGTCTGAATGCTTTGTCATCAGTTATGATTGTTTATTCAGCTATCTTGGTGTTATTTGTTAGAGATATATCTCTTTCTTTGGTGGTGATTCATTTTCTCTTCTCTTTTTTTTGCAAGCACAAAAATATTGCTTACTTTCGTATCTGGCTGGAAAAAAATTCCTTTTACTGAACAATTTGTGTGTGTATCTGTTAGTTTTTCTGTCTGTGCATGTATACGAAATAGTTTATTGAATAATTTTGAAAGTAAAAACACTATTTCTGATACAATTCTGTTCACCCAAATACTGTAAATCCAGAAATTCCAACGGACAATTTTAATCTGAACTAACATAAGGATTGATGCTAACTCTTTATATTAAAGAACGTTAATGTTATTAAATTCATTTTATCTGAAAAAATTTATCTGAAAGTTAATTAATTTTTAACAATAGAGTGCAGCTGTGTGGTGTCTTTGTGGCACTGGCTCTAGTCTACCAGCCTGGTCAGTGAGTCAACCTCATACTTTTAGGTGTGCAGCTGTTGAAGTTGAAGCTGTTGTGAAGGAAAGTGACCATTTGGTGCTGCAAGTTAATGTCAGGCTACAACTTTAGAGATACAGAATTGTTATTCTTCAGTACACAGATGAAAGATATAGTACCAGTAGCTATGAATATGTAACCAGGCCATCCCCCTAGCTACGCAGTCTTTGTTTCAATGAAGAATTTATTATAGACAATTTATCAAAAAAAAATTATTGAGAAACCACAATTATTCAGAAGCGCTTCAAACTCTGGAATTATCATTTGAATATTCGTGGCTATCTACTATCAAGATAGTGGAGAGTGTCAAAGTGTATATGAACACAAGTAACTTTTAGTGGCTGGGAGAAAACATTGAATGGTTGAAAACCACATCCAATGGAAGCATGGAAGGACTCTGAGATTTTGGAGTCCAATGAAGGAGCAGCACCATAGAACTTGTAAATCCTTGTGAACTGACTTGAATTTTTTTTTTCCTAGTTTTTTTTTAATAGTTGGCATAAAAATTGTTTTCTGCATTCTTGGTTTCACTCAAATTCAATAAGATAAAAACATTATAGCACACAGTTTTTCAGCAAATTGTTAGCATCGAGACTTATAATAACTGGAATGAATGCAAGAAAATATAACAAAATGAAAGTACGTAAAGAATTAAAAAGGGAAACTTATAATTGAAGTCAGGTCAATCTCATTATTTTATGGTCAAAAGTGATTGATGGAATCAGTTAATGAATATATGCACAAGTACATGCACACACAATTATATATATATATAGTTCAAACCTATTGCACAAGCAGCCAGGAGTAAGGTCTCCACAGGCAACAAGTATCAAAGCAATTCATACTGCAGAAGATACCATTTCCTCCCTAATATTTATTTATTTCATCTCCAGTATGAAACTGGACATATTCTTAGACATGTGTAGAATTTATCTAATCATGCTGTGTAATGTTTCATTTCATTCTCAATTCTTCAGGTATTCACTTATGATGAGCTGCTGGTCCCCAGACCCCAACCAGCGTCCTTGCTTCAAAGAAATAGTCGAAACACTCTCTGTCTACACAGAAACGCTGGCTGGCTACTTGGACATGACCAGTAACCCCTTCCTCTCCACCATCGACCAGGAACTTCGAAGAGATAGTTGCCCATTAAGTGAAGGTCAAGCTCGTTCTAACAAACTAACAGCACTTTACTATAATGTCACCTCAAAGTTGAGAAGTGGAAGAAGCAGATCTCCCAAGAGCAAATCCCCTCGCATCTCTCCTCATCCTGACTTTGTGTGCAGTGGTTCTAGTGAAGTTCCACCCTCCCCAGTGATAAAGATAACAATTAACGCTGCAGACCCTTGAAGGGACAGACAGACAGACAGACAGACAGACAGACAGACAGACAGACAGACAGACAGACAGACAGACAGACAGACTTGTGCACTTCACAACATGGGTGGCAGAACTGGAATCAAAACGTGTTTGTAACTTTTTGTGTGGAATCGGGTCACTTTAGTAATTCTTTGTATTTTTAAAAATCATAACTGTATATTATATTTGGTTTATGTAGCGTATGCAGGATGGTTATGTAAGTATGCATTGATGCATTGTCCTTCATCTATTCCTTACCATCACTTCTGCATATATAAGTCTGCACAAATTAACTTAATTCTCCCAAATATATATCTAATGACCCAATTGTGGTCAATCATTCTATATATACAATGGCACATAATAACAGAACACTGCAAAGCCCACAACTATTGATCCCCACTTTATTCCAAACATCAGTTGGATTCTGGTGATCATAATTAGAGCATTTTTGTGGATTTCCATGCGGCTATCTGTTCTGTAACTCCTCCCACAGTTTTGGAGTGATTTAAATGAAATTTTTTAGACAAGTGTAGCTCAACCCAGCTAAAAGAAGGAAAAAAGTGTTTGTTTTTTTCTTCCTTAAGTGGCATTCCTAGGGGGAAAAAACAACAAACAAATTATCCATACAAACAAAAAAAAATCTTACAAAATTCATAGCCCAAGACACAGGTCTTCCAAGGCAAAAAAAAACATGAATGGAATTAGCACAGCTACCATAATTAGAAAATGCTGTTTAAATTGGTTGGCTTTCTGCAACTGCCTGTGACCCTTGTTACCTGGGGACTGCATTAAAGCAAGAATAGATCAAATGGAAATTTGGCAGGTTAAATTTTCATCCCACTATTCTTAAAAACTTAATTGTCTGCAGAGATTTGAAAGTGCTTTATAGCCACATCAAAGAGAAGACATGGCTGTTTTGTTGAGGTGCCTGTTTGGAGAGAAATAAAATTAGAGTGAAATTAAATGAAAACATAATAATACATGGAATATGAAGTAGGTCGTTCTTGTTCTGAAACAATATTCCCAACCTCTTGGGCTACTGCCGACCCCCAGGTACATCACAGATCCAGGATTTCAAAAGGGGTAGTTCTTTCTCTTTTTCTTTTTTTTTACTTATTAACCCAAACCCACACCCACTGCAGGAAACCACACACTATACAAACTCCCAGTTAAAAAGGGTGGAGGAGAGGGGGTAAATACTAAAAAAAAACAAAAAAATATATATAAACATCTGGAGCTGTACAGCTTCTTTGCATAATCAAGTCATCTAACCTTACTAATTTATATTAATATTTTTCCTTGCACAAATAATAATATAGAATGGTGACTTATCCAACAATTACAGTTGTCCCTGATCCTAGGGTATTACTAATATTCTTTTAGGATGTAGAATAAAATGTAATGTGAATCCATATTGGATGGTGTGTTTCTGATATCCATCAATAGTAGCAGGAAGTGTACAGGCTATAGTAGGCAACACTTTGTTAAGAAAGTGATCTTCATCACAAGTGTACGCACCTACAAGCAACAAAACTTGTTCATTTATGTTTGCAAGTAAAAGGTGTAATGAACATTTGCAAATGAATCCTATCTTATCCTAGTTACTATATCTCACCTTTTTTTTTTCACAAGAAAGATGATCTGGATTGGTGCTTTGAGGTTCCAGCCACAGAGATGTCTTGCATGGAATGCTTCACAGACCCCAAAAATTTTTTTATTATATTATTATTATTATTATTATTATTATTATTTATTTATTTATTATTATTTTTATTATTATTTTTTAAATTTTTTATTATTGACCCTTGCAGTTTCCTTTCTCAAGCTCCTGAACTATTTCTGTCTTCTTTTAGCTCTTCCAATACACAACCAGCAGAAGCTACAGTTCTCTCCTTTTTACCATTCCAGAACATCAACATAAAAAACAAAAAAAAGAGAAGAAAACCAATAAACAACAAAAGATATTAACAGAACTTGTGGTACCTAGTCCTTCTACTTGCAGCTGGGGGAAAGGAGGAAAGAGGGAGGGGGGGGGGGGGGGGGGGGGTGGACATGAAAGAGGATAGTCTGAATAAGGGAAATTTAAGTGTATTTATCAATCAATTAGCTCAACAGCCAGTTTTTCCCAGAAGCTATTGTTTCGAGAAAGCAATGAATTGACCCTTTACCAAATCTCTAAATGAAAAGAGGTAGTTCATAGAAACTCAATGAACTACCCCTGGACCTCCCCTGCTACTACTGGTTCAGGAACCAGTCACCCACTTGCATTTCTTATTAAACTTAAGCCAATGAAATTTGAGGCATTCATACTATAAATTGAAAATGTCACTGACACTGAATGGAAGTCTGTGCAGCTGATGCTTTGTTGCCAGTTTTCCTATTTGTGGCTTCAGTGATTGGACAGATATAAAAACTAGTCACCTCTGGCTTCACTGTCCAACCTTGCCCTCACTTCAGGCACCATAGACACTACAATATTAAACCCATGTTCTATCTGGTATGAAAGTAAAAAGGAAATACGAAAAAAAAAAGTTTCCCTTTTTTTCTAGAAGCAGGTGTAGTTGGAAGAAATTCTAGCCTTCAGCCATACAGTCTCAGGCCATAAGTGTAATAACTTAAGTCAAAAATTATATAACAGGGAATCTGGAAGGTAGCTCCAAGACAACAATCAACATACAACATTAGGGAATTTTATTAGGCCCCTGGTGAATTCAACACACAAGAGAATAACAACAAATGGTTAGTTAACAAATATAGTCAATATTCATAGTTCAAGTTACTACAATAAGTAGCTCTTAGTTCAATGGAGCCTTGATAAAACCTGATAAAACTGAATTTGAGATATCCATCTGAATACTACCTACACTTACTTTTTGAGGACATAAATATCGAAACCTCAACAGTGAAATACAAACATGATTGTCACACCAGAATAAAAAATTTAAAAGGTTGTCAATTCAAGTAGTATCACTTACTGGAACAAAAATTGAATATAAAGCCTTAAAAAATAAAAATTAAAGAATGCACAACTGATCATATGCCTATGTTAAGATAAAGTGTTCCACTGCTATTCAAGGGCAAAGTTGTTTCCCCAACTTCCAGTATCAATATTAGCATTTAGTGAATTCCTCTTTAGAGCCTGGTGCTCCCTTTGTCCATCAATATTTCTCCTGACTCCATCTACCACCCCCGCCACCCCCCCCCCCCCCCCCCCACAAAAAAAAAAAAAAAAAAAAAATTTCCTGGGATTTCAGACTAACCAACCTTCCCCTAAAATAACAATAATAACACAATAATACAACAGAGAAAAATGCAGCTAGCTAAGTAATAATATAGCCAGGCAGCTATTGAACATCAATCTCTAGCTGCAATAATCCACTAGCTGCAATAATCCACTAGCTGCAATAATCCACTAGCTGCAATAATCCACTAGCTGCAATAATCCACTAGCTGCAATAATCCACTAGCTGCAATAATCCACTAGCTGCAATAATCCACTAGCTGCAATAATCCACTAGCTGCAATAATCCACTAGCTGCAATAATCCACTAGCTGCAATAATCCACTAGCTGCAGCTGGAAATTACTGGCCACTGGTTTAAGCAACTAAACTTATACAGACAAGGAATGGTCACAGGCATAAGGAATTCATTGTTTGCAACTTGTGCAAGGGAAAAAAATCATGCAATTAATTGATGCCAGTGTTGTGTTCTTTACCCTCGAAGCTAACTTGCTTTCTTGGGAGTCTAATGTTACTTTCCTGTTGTTCTTCTTCTTAGGAAACTTCCTCAGGTCAGGAACCCCAGTGCTAAGGTCTTTGGTTTAATTCCTGGTCATGGTTGGTTTTTTCTTTCTTTTAAAATTTTTTTTTTTAATTATAATTTTTTTTACCCATAACTAAGTTATTATTAAGTGAAAACATGAAATCATAAGTGAGTGGGTTTTTGGCTGGAAATTTCCAGTCTTGTTATTTCATATATATATATATATATATATATATATATATATATATATATATATATATATATATATATATTTTTTTTTTTTTTTTAATTTATTTTTTTATTTTTTTATTTTTTATTATTATTTATTATTTTTATTTAAAAAAAAATTTTTTTTTAGGACCCAGAATAAATTAGCCTGATAATGATACACAACAAATGTTATGTTATAGGGTAACCAAGCCATATCACCTATTTAAGCCAGAAGGAGCAGACGGCCTCCGACCCTGATCAAGACAGAGAAAGGCCCAAGTCCAAGGCACCCATAGTCAGTCCACAGTTCAGCCAATTCAGCAAGATCATCCTCTGATGCAAGGGGATTGTCTTAGAGTTGACAAGCAGCCTGTGTACAGGCTGGCCTTAGGCCGTGTACAGGCTGGCCTCAGGCCTCAACAGGAGTTGATGAAGGCAAGGTGCACTCAATCAATCATCTAGATGAAAACATCAAACCACCTGTGCTGCCTGCCTGTAGTCAACATTGGGATCATTGGGACGTGGTGGTGGTCCTGGCTAGAATGTCATTGAAGTCTTGGTTCCCATCTGTCCAGTGCATAGAACTTGGCACTGGAACAAGATTGAATGCTCTAGTGATGCTGCCTGTCCTCCTAGGACACTTGATCAGCATCCACAGGCTACAGGTGCCACAGGCAACAAGGTTAACCTGGACCCCCTGGCAAGGAGATTGCACTGGGCCTGCCCATGGATGGTGCCACCCTGATCAAGATCTTGGAGGGTCTCACCTACACCCATTCATCAACTTTGATCCATTCAAGCAGAATATTCAATAACTCAAATCAATTTCAAATAGTGATGACCCCCACCTGATCATCCAGTAATAATTCATCATGATTTCCATCTAGTGATGATGATTCATACTGTAAATTTGTGTAAGAAATATCTTACTTTAAAAGTACATGTGGTCACTTCTAGTCAATTCATGTCTCCAAATTTTTGGGGATCTCAAGGATGGATATCTCCAGAGGGTTTAAAAAAAAAAATTAGACCAAATTTTAAGTCTATTATTAACAGAGCTATCTTTTACAACTGTATAGTAATGTCAACTTTAATTAAAGTTTACTCCAGCTGTTGGGGTATGCAGCTTTTCTCACCTCAAACAAACTATTAGTAAGCAAACAAAACTGCTTGTCTACTTAATTTTGAACAACTAACTTTACCTTACCTAAAAGGCCCAGAACGGGAAACTGGGACAAGACTAAGTATCAATTTGCAACATAACATTCACTTGAAAGCATCTTTTTCAGAGCTTATCAGTGTCATCAAGTTATTAATTGGGTTTAGTATGCAGTGATATTAAAGCAATTTGATGCACACACACTGCATGTATACACCATATACACACACTAGTAGCACCATATCATATAACTATATACTGTAGCTGCATAAAGAAATAAAAATAAATACATTAACACCAATTGCATACAACTCACCACCTCTATCAACTCATCTCTGCTGGATCCACCATGAGCTGGTTTGTGATTAGGTTTGTGACTAGATGTGCCAGTGAGAAAAATATATATCTATTAAAAGTTTAATGTGGATTAGTATTCACTGTCACCTATCATTGATGATCAGTTAATCAAACTGGACAGAGAGCAACCATGTCCTTATGGTTTGTCAAGTCATGCATGTAGGTGTGTGCGGGTACAAATGCAGTTGCCTATTTTTATGTCAGCACAAGTGACCTCTCAATGTGGTCTGGCTTCAAGTGTTGCTGAAACAGCACTATTCCTGCCCATGACCCTGCTTCTAATTGTACCCAGTCAAGCATGCACTATATTTTGGGACTATTACATATTAGAGCACTGTGGACCAGAAGTGAAGGCAGTGCACTTCCTGTGGGCTGTGGCAAAGGTTGGGCTAACATTGGAATGAAAAGTTTGATTTCTATATTCATATAGAACAAACAACATATTGAAAGCTAGGGAACTAGACTGAAGGCCATCCATTATGGAAGGTTTGAGGTGTCTTGCTTCTCTGCTTGAGGTGGAGGCTGCATATCTTGCCATAAACTTCTCGGTGCAATAAGTCATATGCCACAGGCAACAAATGACGAATAGTTGGATGCAGGTATGGGTCTCCATGGCAAAACAAGTCCATTCCCAGCTCCAATCCCATACCATAATCGCACTCATCGTTAGCAAACTGGACATATGTGACCTCCTCCTGTAGAGGTTCAAAGGCTTTATCCTGTGCAGACTCATCACCATGGAGACTGGAGATCTGTAGCAGTATTTTCTTCATTTCTCCTACAATCATGTGTACGTACATACATACATGTGTATACATGAAAAAGTATATTTGTACTATTCACACTGTAGTATTTATTAACAGAATTAGAGAATTAGAATACCTCAGAACAAAGGCCCTTTTATCAGCAAAGAATTGGCACAATGAGTAAGTCACAAATCAGGTAAGGTAAGTTAAACTAATTAACACATGCAAATGAGTGGGAGCAGGTCTTAAAACTAAGTCTATCATGGGGTTGCCTGTCACACACTGAACGTCGAAATGGTTGGGTATCCTCAGCATCGGGAACTATAGGGGCTTCTTGTGGAGGAGCTTCACTTAGATCCTCATTCAATGGCTCATCACAAGGCAAACTACAACTGTTATGTGCATATTAGGTTTAGGCAGAATGTTATTTGGGCGAAAAGTATCTTCAGGAAGAGGAGCCAGGTGGCGTAATGACACAGTTATCTCTCGACCATCTGCATACTGGACATGAGCGTATTGAGGGTTGGCCTGTAGAAATTCAACATCGTTCACCAGGGGTATGTCCTTGTTAGTACGGACATGACGCTTGAGTAGAACTGGTCCAGGCGTAATAAGCCAGGAGGGGTACAGATCCACCAGTGGATGATCGTCTCTCATAGTTGAAGAGCCTCTCGTGTGGGCTGCAGTTGGTTGCTGTGCACAGGAGAGAACAAAGTGAGTGTAGTGCACCTGGGAGTACATCTTGCCAACGATCCGTCGATAGGCCACGGGTCTTGAGAGCCATAGTTATGGTCTTCCAAACTGTCCCATTGTACTTCTCCACCTGTCCATTGCATGCTGGGTTGTGTGCAGTCATTCGGCTTGCAGTGATCCCTTTGTTCAAGAGGAACCGATGCAGTTCAGCACTCATGAAGGAAGAGCCCCTGTCTGAATGGACATATGCTGGCATCCCAAAAATAGAGAATATCTGACATAGATATTGAATGACAGTTTGTGTGCTGACGTCCTTGCAAGGGAAAACAAAAGAGAATCTGCTATATTCATCAATTACATTGAGTAAGAAAATGTTATGATTGTTTGATTTCAGTGGACCTTTGAAGTCAAGGTTTAGTCTTTCAAATGGTTGAGTTGCCTTTATCGATATGCTTGAGATGGTTTGTGGAACTGAGGTTTATGTTCAGCACACACTCTATAAGCTTTAGTCATCCGTCCCACCTCCTCTACTGAGAATAGTAGATTCCTAGTCCACACAAAGTGAAGCATACGGGTAATTCCAGGGTGACAAAGTGAATTATGGAGTTCAGTTATATTAACACCAGCTGGGACTGCAGCACAGAAAGATCGAGAAAAAGGGGCAATATTCTCAGCACCAGGACAGCATACAATGTCTAAGTTGTAACAGGATAGCTCTATCCTCCAATGCATGATCTTGTCATTTTTAATTTTTCCTCTCTGCTTGATATATGAAGATTCTTCTTTACTACTGAACATAGGACAGGCAAACACTTTTTTTTTGTTGTTCCTCTGCATATTTGCAGGGTCATAGCCAGGGTGGTTTCCATAATGGGCCCATGGGCAAAGCAGTGCACTGGTAACCCTACCTCCACAACCAGTCACCAGAACTATTTAAAATTTGTATTCCAGAAGGGTTTTTTTTTTTTTTTTGACACTAGAAACAGCTTTTGAGACTAAATTTTGTGACTAGGTTAAATAAAGAGTGAATAGTGACTTCAAATATTACTGCCTCAAAAAGGAAAATAAAATACTTGCCTATCATGAGCCATGGTATGGCAGCTGCAGATATATTGTTGCT
>OZ017787.1:537844-599898 GCA_963969325.1 Lycopodina hypogea
CCCAGTCAGAAAAAGTCACTGGTGAAACTGAAATTAGCTCCCAATAGTATTAATTTATTGGTAGCAAGTCACAACACATGTGTCCCTTTTTTTAAAAAGATACTCATTGAACAAGACTGGCCAAAAACCCACTTGATTATGATTTAATGTTTTGACTTAATAATGATTTCAAATGTAAATGTATACATTTGCAATATTTAGAACATGGCAGAGTAGAGAGATCTATGCTGACATTAGGCTATTTAGTTTTTTCCAATTTGAAGCTTATCCGACTCTTGAACTGTGAACTGTCTACTTGTGATCAGGAGTTGTACCTCCTTTGGTGTGCTGACTAATTTTGAGCCAGATTTTGCAGTTCATTAATTTTGAGTCAATATTTCTGGGGGTTGGAGTCCCCAAGAGTGCAATGAGTTCGCCAGGCGGTTAGTATATTCAAAAGGAAAAGTTTGTATTGCATCTCTGGGTTGACTTGCTCAGGATCTTCATTTTTTTCCCTTGGCAACTATAGTGTTATGTACATAAAGAAATGCCTTGAGGGCAAAGGATAATCACCAGTAAAATCTGTAAGAGCAGATTTTCTACTAGTAGTAGTAGTAGTTATAATAATAGTAGTATAGCTCTAATAGTAATCCCTACAACAAATCACCAATGTCTGTCTGCCTGTCTGCCTGATAAACTTCTAGACAACTGGGCAAATTTCACGAAACTTTGTATGCATGTTCTCCATGGCCAAGGGCTCATTGATTTCACACACCCCTACTCCACTTCCCTCCTCCAAAAATACAGCAGAAAAAAAAAACAAACAAAAAAACAAACAAAACAAAAGAAAAATAAATTATTAAATTAGGAATATATTTTTTCAATACTGCCAACTTTATAATTTTGCACATGCCCACAACCCACAATTTCAGTTGCTGCAGCTGTTCTCTCCTTCCATATAAGGGGTAGGGATAGAGAGAACACTGCAGCAGTGTCAATAATGGAGTGGGAGTGGGGCATTCTGAAGTGTGGAGAGTTATAATATATAGTTATCCACTAGACTTGAGCAATAAAATAATGGAAAACAATAACTAATCATATCAACAAATAAAAATATAAATAACAGATTCCTTACTTTTGTTTAAGGACAAAGGTCGATATCCCAACTCAGTTTCCTTGTCATAGGGCACCACAATGCCCATTTTGTTGAGTGTCATGGCCACAGAGTCTTTAGCCCTCTTCTTGCCCAGGCCCTTCACACTCTCACTTGACAGACTTCCATGGTCAGAGAGGAACTGGGCAAGTTTGGAGTCTAATTCCAAGAGAGATTCCTTTGTGCCACCAGAGTTCAGAGATTCATCCTCCAGTCTCTTTAGCACCTGCTGTCTAAAGGGAGAGAGAGAGAGCTATCTACATGCACATATATATATATATATATATATATATATATATATATATATATATATATATACACACACACATATATTATAGTGTACATTAGAGTGTAGAGTATAAGCTGAGGCTAGGGAGTGTGCACCTCACTGCAGAGACAATGTTGCTGCCTTCGATGACCAGCTCACAACCTTGTGAAGAATCATTTGAAACAACCAAATACTTGTCATCATTGGGGTCATCCCTGAGTCAAGGTAAGACACAAGTGAATACTTTCCTGGGGACAAACAACCAATACATAAACTTCAATGTCTGTAATGTCTAAAAATGATTCATCTGTGTCCTCAGAAATCATCACACCAGATTTCATATGACCACACTGAGGTGTGGCCACATCCACCTCTCCACAAGCATTCCACTAATTGTCTATTCTTACACCACTACAGACACGGCTGACACTGTGGAAGCACTCTCAGTATAATTCAATAATTTTTAATAAGATAATAAAAATAAATAATAAAAATAAATATTTTTGTTTTAAATCAAGATCCCCAACCCTCCCAAAATAATCACTGTATAATGCCGAAACATATTGAAACAAATGCTTTGTTAGCTGTTGAGTCCACTTTGCATGACAATTGAGGCTATAACTAAAAGTAACCATTTCCCTGGCCCCTTTCTCTGTCTATTAATGCCCTTACATATATATTTATACACAACCAGTAGCAGGACAGCCTCTGGTGGAGTACATGCACACAGTGACTGGCAACAAGACAGTTATTACTACTTGCTGGGGACTGACTTCTAAGTGCATAGTACAGGGAGGAAGTGAGGGAGGGAGACAACAGAATGATCACAGTGTAAATACTGTGTGCTAGCAAGATACAACACTTGGCCAGATCACTGAGGCCCATAGCTGGCACAGAACTCCCAAAATAAAACCAAACGTACTACATGAAACAGAAATTGCAAGCAAGGGTGTCATTCAGCAAGTTTTAGTATGACACACACTTACACCCCCCCTCCCCCCTTCCCGGACAGGCACACACACTTACACCTCCCACACACACACAGGCACACACACACTTACACCTCCCACACACACACAGGCACACACACACTTACACCTCCCACACACACACAGGCACGCACACACTTACACCTCCCACACACACACAGGCACACACACACTTGCACCCCCATCCACACACCCCCACCTGAAGTAGCCCATATGAAAGCCACTGCGGAGCTGTTCCTCATCTGTCAGGCGGTGCACAGTGAGTACAGTGGTCATTTCAGGAGGATCGTAGTAATGGCGTGAGTGGAGGACGCAGTGTTCTGGGGCCACGCCCTTTAGTCTGCCAGACAGAACATCGTAGGGCCCTGTTAAGTCCATCCCTAATGAAGGTCTCAATGCAGCTGCAACAACATCACCATGTGCACACATGTAGGCCTACATCCAAGGAAAACTAATAGCATTCTACATGCATGCAGTTCAATTAGGGCTGGTTGTCAAATGCAGCTGCTGCTTGGCTCACACTATTGGTAAGGTAATATCATAATTGTAAGCCTCGGCATTGTATAGACTAATAGATGAGCAAGCCAGAGAATTCTTGACTGAATAGTTGAACCCTAATGTTTGCTATTTAGTCCACATAAACACATTGACAACCCTTTTCCTGCCTGTAACCTCAGCACTGGCCCTACTGAAGGATCTCCTCAAGTACATATGAGATATATCTAAAATTATCAATATATTTTGTATTTTTTTTAAATATACTGTACATACTGGATGGGTTATCTGGGTTTAGAAGCTTGCAGAAATCCCAAAAGAGATAGAAGTCTTGAGGCAAGTCCACTAAGAACTGAGAGCGGATACTTGCAGCAGTGCCCCCATTGTCGGTGGACACACATGGCTGAGGCTCTGCACTGCGGACAGATGAACATTCATACACCAAACACAAGGAAAAACTTTGGTGAGTTGAAACATATATGATGCCTATTAAATACATTGTACAAATTTATATAAAATTATATGAAGGACAGCACTGCCATCAGCTGCCACACCCACCTCCCCTCATTCTGGAGGCTGAGTGTGTAGACTGACTCTACTTTAGATGGTACTAATATTTCCATGTGGTGAGTGAGTATACTGTCACAAGGGACAGAATGGTTTTCTCCATTAAAATTAGGACAATTAGTACAGCAGCCAAGCGCCATATTTGAGTGGAACCTCTTGTTGGAATATATACAATGTTGTTTTTTTTTGTGCATAGTCTGTATCTTAGACCTTAAACTTAAGGCATCGGCCAGCAGGGTGACACCAGGTCACTGTTGAGCACTTTGATAATTTTTGATTTAAAATTGTATACTGCAGATGGGGAAAAAAATTTTCTTTTGACTAAAATATAATGACATAAAGTATGTCTTATTGCATACCAGTACCACCACAAAGAATCATAGAACAAGACTATGATGCTATTGTGTGGTTAGAGTACTAATCAAGGGGTAACTCTGGATGTTTCACACATCTTGAATACAGTAGAGCTCTTCCAAGTGGTCTAACATTGTTTTTGTGTAACATTTGTAATTTCCATACATTTTGCTTTAAGTATACGAATTACAACATAATAATCAGATCATGTGGAACAACCTTGCAGTGAAACTTCCACCTAAAATTACAAAATTAACATAGTCCATGCTATGAAAAGGAACATTACATGAAAACCATTTCATTTATATGAAGTCATAACCATTTTGATACGCCAATAAAAAAGTTTTCCTTCATTTTGAACTGCTCCTTCATTAGTACTCATATTAAACCACACAATAGCATCATATTCTTGTTCTATGATTCTTTCTGGTCATATTGACATGCAATATGACATACAGTACTTTATACTATTTAGTCACATTTAAGTAAAAACAATTTTTTTTCCCCTCTGAAGTACACAACTTTAAATCATAAGATATCAAAATGCTCAATGGTGGCATGATGTCCCTTGGCAGATTCCACAAACATAAGGTCTTAATATATAAAACTGCATATACTCCAAAACAAAATTTTAGGTCTGTAGCTCCATCCCTTTTTCTAGCAAAAGTACCATTTTTGGCTCCTTTTTTTTAATACAGAAAGGGGTGTGGCCAAATAGACACACTTAAGACGTCCCCTGGTGATACTAATTACAAATATATATACACATGGGTTTGCGTGTCTAACTTCTACCGTTCAAGCGTGAATCGAGGATACACGGACAGACAGACAGAGATTATCCGCACCACACACACACATATAGTGGCATATTAAAGCATCATACAGCTCCTGCCAACCTTCTGTGGTCATTTGGCATACATAATACTGCTATATAAAGAAACTGTACTTCTTTACTTCATGATTGCCTTGGTTACGTTCTCCTATAAAAATAATCTCATATTTTAAAATGCTTAACATTTAGAGAATGTCAACTGCAGATTCTTAAACTACATGGTCTTGAGATATTGAATCCAGAAAAAAAAGTTGTATATACCATAAAACAACGTTCACCCCCTAGGGCTGTAAGGCTATATGCTGTACTAGAGAAATCACCAAACAGCTGTTGGAAAATAACATTTGATTTGTGATTTGACTTGGTTTCTCCCTTCAATTATACCAAATTGAGTATGTGCAGATTTGCACAAGCTGATTTGTAGTGATCACCCAACTGAATTCCTTCTCTCAATCAGACTGCAATAGCAGATGGTCAAAGTAAATTTTGCCAACAATACCAATGTGGATGCAGACAAATCTGAGTGCTACATATTTCCAATATTTTTCACTTTCTGTTTGACTCACTCTGTGGCAAGATCCTTGCTGGGGAGTTCCTCTGCCAGAGCAGAGGGTGAGCATTGCTGTATCGACAGGTCAGCACCTTCATCCAGTTTTTGAACCTTGTTTGGGGGTGGATCTGTGTTATAAAAATGTATCCCAGCTAAACATTTCCAGCTGATGTCAGGTGGTGTTCAGTTTTCTTACCTGCACTTTCCTCCTCCGATTTTGGGTTGTCACTAGGGTGCCAAAAGGATTTCAGATGTTGAGGGTTCTTACGGTAACAAGTCTTTCCAAACTTGCAAGGTGGTTTGCTGGTCATACTTACCGCTCAAATACGAATAAGCCACACCCACCATCTTCAAATATGGTAAAGGTCATGAGGATGTATAATATTTTGGGTAGGGGATATTTGAATTAGAGGTTTTAATGCAGTTTCAACGACAAAAATAAACAAATAAAATATGGAGTAGTTTTTTCATGCACAGTGGGCTAATGCATACCTTAAGAAGAATAGGAAAAAGGGGAAAAAAATAAAGAAAAAGAAGAAGAAGAAGAAAAAAATATATATATATATATATTAGAAGACCTATGTAACCATGTTCCTCCTTTTCTCAAAATTCCTCTGTTAGATTTTGACCAAATTTTTAGGGATGGAGGAGACCCACCCTGAGATGGTTTTAAGCCAGGTGGCATGTCTGGGAAATAACAGAATTTGTCTGTCTGCCTGTTTGTGCCATCATTCCAGCCAAACCGGTAAGTGGATTTCTCTGAAACTCTGCATGATGATAGGTTTTGACCCAACTTAAAACATGAGCTAAAAATTTTGCAAAATGGTTACCATGGTAATAAGAAAAAAGCCAAAAATGGTATTTTCTCCACCATCACCTTTCTTACTGGCAAGACATGTACAACTACTGGATTTTAGCCTATATTGGCCAGGCAACGCCGGGTATATGCTGCTAGCAATATATATTAGAAGACCTATTTATGTAACTATGCAACTATGTTCGTCCGTTTCTCAAAATCCCTCTGTTAGATTTTGACCAAACTTTTAGGGATGGAGGAGACCCACCCTGAAATGGTTATATGCCAAGTGGCATGTCTGGGAAAAAAACAGAATTTGTCTGTCTGTCTGTCTGTCTGTCTGTCTGTCTGTCTGTCTGTTTGTACCATCATTCCGGCCAAACCGGTAAGTATATTTCTCTAAAATTTG
Source organism: Lycopodina hypogea (assembly GCA_963969325.1). Taxonomy (NCBI): domain Eukaryota; kingdom Metazoa; phylum Porifera; class Demospongiae; order Poecilosclerida; family Cladorhizidae; genus Lycopodina; species Lycopodina hypogea. The sequence goes on from OZ017787.1 coordinate 544,237, forward strand.
GCATGATGATAGGTTTTGACCCAACTTAAACATGGGCTAAAAATTTCGCAAGATGGTTGCCATGCTAATGAGAAAAAGCCAAAAAGGGTAGGATTTTAGCCTATATTGGCCAGGCAATGCCGGGTATATACTACCAGTATATATATATATATATATATATATATATATAACAGCCATAACTGATGCTTAGTGGGTGCAGAGTGATCCAAAAAAAAAAAAAATATATATATATATATATATATATGTATATATATATACCAGCAAAGCTACCCAGCGATGCCGGTTAAGGGTTAAGTTGGATGCCCGGTTAAGTCGTCAAGAGTACATAGTTCAAGCTTATTGTGTACTTTATTGTTATGTTCAAAGTATATACATAGTCCAAATTGTCTTCTTTCTCTCAACGCAATGCTCTCTGGTAGACAATGTTCTTCGTCTTTCCTCCTGGCGCCAGGATGGAGAGGCCTCCGCTGGAGCCGACCCTGGAGCATCCAACGTAGAGTTGTCCATGCGAGAAGCAGGGCTCCAGCAGGTCCAGAAAGGTTTTCAACTTGATCTGGCCTTAGGGGCAAAGGAACATCTCGTGTTGTCATTGGTGGCCCTGAAGCACCTGCAGTTGGTGGTGCACTGGTTGGCCAAGAAGGAACAGAAGAAGCTCGAGTAGGGCAGCCTCACTTCGTTCGGCGTATCTGAAAAGTCACGACCTCTGTTTCGACCTCTGTTTCGACCTCTAAATGACCTCCGATTTTGGATTTGACCTGATCCGATCCCCCATTTATGATCATTTTAAGTGGAGTCTCAGGAATGAAACTTTTTGATTGGAGGCCTCCTTCTGCCCGAAACTGGCGCTTTTTGACTTTTCGGGACAAATTTGGCTTTTAAAAATTTTCCTGATTTAAACCGGAGTAGCCGCTGGGCCTAAAACCTTCTTTGCTACCCCCTTGACCTTCCCTGGAAGTTTGAGGGGGATTCATAATAGCGTTTTCACACAGCAATCTAATATAGGTACATAGGTACATAGGTACATGCAGACGAAGGGAAATATATAGATAGATAGATAGATAGATAGATATATATATATATATATACATATATATATATATAGATATATATATATATATATATATATATATATAGATATATATATATATTTTTTTTTTTTTTTTTTTTTTTTTTTTTTTTGATCACTCTGCACCCACTAAGCCGCCACACATTGCAAGGAATCAGTCATGGCTGTTATATTGGTAGAAACTCCATAACTGTTGTGGCTGGCCATTCTGGACTTCAATTTTTGGGGCTATCACTATTAATGTCTCTATAGTTCTTGAACGGAAAGGAAAAGGTTCACTTTTATTAACAGATCATAGTATTATGCCTCAACCAAATGGGTTTATTAAACAAGTTTATATATATATATATATATATATATATAGAGGACTGCTAGTTTGACGATCAATACCAATTTCTCTATGTTATTGTTATGTTTACTTTATTGAGAGGCCTGTGGAAATACTTTTTCAAAAAAGACGAGTACTGCGTCGTTATACTAGGACTAAACAACGCTGGAAAAACAGTGAGCCACCTTCGTGTTGTCTGTATGTTACTATTTTTGTTTCAGAAAACATCTCTCATTGCTCAAAATATAATGCTGAAATTCAGACTTTTTTGGAGAAGACTAAGAGCATGTACGTCAGGCATTACAATGGCATGCCCCTGGAGAAAGTAACCCCCACAGTAGGACTGAATGGTAAGGTTATTGACAATGAGCTACTTCAGTGATATCAGCTTATGTGCATGCAGTTGCAAGGGTCAACATCTCCTCCATCCAGCTGTTGTTCTGGGACTTGGGAGGGCAGGAAGACCTGCAGAGTCTCTGGGACAAGGTAAGATAGGAGTTTAGTAGGGCTGAAATATTACACCAGGCCAATTCATTCTCACCAATCCTGTCTGCACTGAAGAGGATATTTGCATGTATCAACTAGTGATACCAACGCCTGGTCATGAATGTCAAATTAAACAAATTTAAAATATCAACATCAGCCAATTATTTTTTAAATGAACCACACCCATCATCCAATAGTTGCTGCCCATTCAAGTTTTGAATAGTCACTGATCTTGTGGTAGCAGTTTCCCCAGGATAGAGTGGGCATAGAGTAAATACACTGCCAAAATTATAACCAGACTACTTAATTTTTGTGATTCCGCCTAACAGTGGACACACCCACAACATTTTTTATTGTCTTCTCTTGTTGGATGTAATGTTGGCATGGAAGTTACCAAAATTAGAGTGTCATCACATCTGGCATGTTACTGAGGAGAATATATTGGCAGTGGAACGAGCTGTCTTCTCTTTTGACTGATCAATATTCCCACCATCTCTATTTTCTCTCTCCTCTTTCCTCACATTATCCTCCCTATCTACACCCACTCACCTCCCTATTTACACCCACTCACCTCCCTATCTACACCCACTCACCTCCCTATCTACACCCACCCACCTCCCTATCTGCACCCACTCACCTCCCTATTTACACCCACTCACCTCCCCATCTCTACACCCACTCACCCCCTCTACACCCACTCACCCCCTCTACACCCACTCACCCCCTCTACACCCACTCACCTCCCTATCTACACCCACACACCTCCCTATCTACACCCACTCACCTCCCTATCTACACCCACTCACCTCCCTCTGTCTTTCCGTCCTCTTCAGTATTATGCAGAGTGCCATGGAGTCATCTATGTGGTGGACTCCAGTGACCCAGAGAACCTGGCCATTTCCTCTGAAACATTCAGTGAGTCGCATAGAAGCAGCTGCTTATTGCCACACAAATGTGGATAGAGCTGTATCTCTGATTCTTATATCTTGTGTGTGAATCAATGTTGTATGCATTGCACAAGTATGTCCTATATGATTTCACCTGGGTACAAAAGTACAGAGTTTTAAATGCAACACCTCCCCTTCATGAAGAGTTCTTCCCGTGCCAACCACCTGACATGATCTTCTGCATGGATTGTTTCCCCCTTCCGGTGCTCCTAAATATCTCTCTCTATATTGTTATTATTACTGGCGAAAAACTCGCTCTACAGGCAGTTTTTCAGCCCACCAAATCACAAAAATGTCTGCTTTGAAGACATGTTATAGACTTTTAAAAGAAAGGTGAGCATGTGATTAGGTCACAACTTCCTCTAGAAAATTTCTTTTGAATGGGATCATATTACACATTACAACTTGATGGTTGCTCATGAATAGAAAAGTATCTGATAGACCTATGCCCTGGCCACATTCCCTAAACAAGGCCAGTGGTCCTGTGAGAACCCCCTGAAAATTCGGGACAATTGGTCCGGGTATCTGGGAGGAGATAGCGAACAGACATACAGAGAGACAAATTGTTAATTAAGGAAGATTTTTATAAAAAAAATAATAATAATAAATAAAAATAATACATATTTAGGAGTGCCCACATGTACACTATTGTGTGCATCTGTTTTGGTGACTTCTTTTTTGGAATAGTTTACATTTTCTACTATGCATTTGTGAATTATTTGCAGGACGAGTGATTCTTCATCCTGACCTGAAGGGAGCGCCTCTTCTTATTCTGGCCAACAAACAGGACAGACCTGTGAGCTCTGTGTGTGGGGGGGGGGGGGGGGGCATGTGTGTGCACGTGTGTGGCGGGTGGGTGTGAGTGGGTGGGTGTGAGTGGGTGGGTGTGAGTGGGTGGGTGTATGGAAGTGTATGAATGTATGTGTGCACAAATGTATTAGGTAGGTATAAGTGAGTTTACATGTGTGTGGTGTGGTGCAGGTTCAAATGTTGACCAAGATTGTGTTGGTTTTAGGACTCGCTTCCTCTGACTGAGGTGGAGGCTGCCTTCAACACCAGCATAGAGTCCATTGGTGACAGAGACTGCAAGATCCAGAGAGTATCAGCTCTGAAAGGGTATGCCAGTCAATTGTGTGATATGTATTTGTAGTGTTTCATCTCAACAATCCAGTCTACTGAAAGGCAATAGTTTAACACTCTGATTAAGAAGTAAGTGTATTATATTCATTGCTGTAGGGTAGGGTAGGTGGAGTAGTGCATCCAGACTTGTACACTTCACTTGTGAGTTGCTGACCTTTAGAGGTGTGCAGTCATCAGGTCCCTTTCCAGGAGATGACGACTGATGCCGAGTGGGGGGGGTAGTTGATAGGAGGGAGAAAAACAACTGCTAAATATGAACTATTTTAATATTCCATCTTTTACTGACTTTGCTCATCATCTATCGTAGCGTGTTTGTTCTTGTACTCTGTGCTTCTTCTGTGTGTGTGTGTGTGTGTGTGTGTGTCTGCCACAGATTGTTTGGTGGATTTGGACCTGTTTCAGTTGTATATATTAAAGTTCAGTTTATAGCAAAGGAATCCTACGAAGAGACGCTATTGACTTAATCTACCTTATGTTGTAGTTGAATTATTGAATATTTTAAGTTCACTGGAAAGGATCACTATAAATTTCTCCACGATCCATCCTCCCCTTAGAGTCTGAGGAAGTACATATTTAGAGTAAGATCTTTGTCTGTATCATGGTTTGACAATTGAAGAATTTGCAGAAGTGCACTTTTATTTATAAAACCTTGGCCTCACTTTTGAGTGATTGTATGGGTGATGACTTTCATACCCACTGCCTGGACTCAATGTTAATTTGTAGGCAGAGTTAGTGGGAGGAGTTAGTTAGTAGGCACAAGTGGTGTTGTGTATTGTCTCTGACTATAGTTATCACTATCATATTGTAGTTGAGTTACGTACAACTCTCACAGCAGTTTTTAAGCTGAAAGTTTTGGTGTTTGCAGAGAAGGCTCAATAGTATAAAGCCATGGCATACTTGCAGGTGAGACCAAAGCTGCATGGAAGGATAGTTCAGCACATCATGTGCAAGCACATGCAGTGAACATCTAAATGGATTATCTGCTTGTATGCGTACTTTGTAAGTACAAGAGGTCATGAACTGTTTATCTGTTACAATGTGTAACTTGGCACCATTGTGGATTTTTATTTTGGAAATATGTAGTCGGGGCAACACTTTCTTGAAGAGAGAAATATTCTTACGCTATGAAAGGGGAAAAAATGGAAAATGGAAAGGAAAAAAAGAACAACAAAAAAACTCAACCATGACCAGGGGTTGAACCAGGGACCTCAGCACTGGTGATCAGGGGAAGTTTCACAAAAAGAACTAGAACAAGATTCCCAAGAAAGTAACATTTAGACTCTGTGAACTTTAACAAGTTCACAGGTAAAAATCCCAACAATAACAAAAAAGAAGCAAAAGGGATAATATATTCACTTTATTTGCTGAGAAGTAGAGAAAAGATGTCAGTGCCATACCCTGTGTTACCATTTATATGTGGTAAATTTCTTATTTTATTTTTTAATCTGTTTATCTGTATGCAAACACAGGGAAGGTTTGCACGAAGGTGTGGAGTGGCTGGCACACAGGGTGCAGCAAGCCCTTGCAATCCGACCACCGGCCAAGAATGTGTAGCTGCCATAACTATCACAGACACACACTATTGTTTGTTGTGGTTTGTTATTATTTTTTCATCAAAATTGAAATGTATAGATATGCTTAATCTTGTGTAATTGCATAATAGAAACGTAACAGAATGAGTTAACATAATTGGTATAACTGAGTGTCAGGGTTTCTTGTGATACTCCCAAATGATAGTTGCTGCCACCAAAGTTCTGACCAGTTACAAGTTATCCCTTAAGCTTACCCAAAGTAATTTAGGGTGTGTTTAATTTAAACCTTAATAACTCACAACAAAATTATCAGACCTCTTATCCAGTGACTTGCAAGGTGTTTACACACCTTGCCAGCCATGGAGTCTCAAACTAATATAAACACATCTAACTGGGAATATAATCCTAACACATAACAGCATCACTTAAACATGTGATCATAAGGTGAACATGAAACTGTAATCATAATCTTTGTGTTGGAATAATCCTAGTCCAGCCCACGACAGAGGCCATAAAAATAATGAAATATGTATCATTTTAATTACTGGGTAAAACTGATTTTTTTTTCATTGAGACTACATCCACTTTGTTCTGCTGTAACCATTTAATGACCACTATTTTCCAGAAGTAACAATTGTTTACATTGTACTTCACCTTAGAAGCCCCTCACTGAATCATTGCTGTATGAATGTCAAAACTGTTATAAATTGCATGCATCTGCAAGTGCAGACAACTCTGCAAACACTTACATAGGCCAAGTCCTGGAATGTTCGCTGCCTCTATTGTAAGTTATATCAACCCTATATCATTTTTCTTCCTTCCATTGAAGAGGTTGTTTTGTAATGCTTTTAGTTCTGGACATATTGACTCTTGAGTGAAACTTCTTGAGTGTTGGATATTTCCTGTTTCCAAGTTATCTCCAACTATGAAATTCAACTGCACACAAGTCTTGAAATAACGTGGAAAATGACTTATTTGATGTATGCTCACATGATCTGATGCTTATCCCAAATGTGCTTGTGCTAGCTGATTCATAGCACAGGTGTGTGGGTATGTGTATATGCATGTGTGTGTACATGCATGTGTGTATGTTTTGCTCTTAGCAAGCTCATGTAGAATAATTACTCTTAGGTTCACAAGAATTTCACAACACAAACTGTCACACTAACTTGTAGAATCCTAAGTTCACAGGAATCAGTGAAGTAGGGAATTTTGTAACACTGTCACAGAATTCTTTTTTCTACACTTTTTGCTGACACATCATCCCTACTTACCAGTTTTATTTCAAAGAAATATTTTTTACTTTCACTTGTGTGTGTGTGTGTGTGTGTGTGTATGTATGTATGTATGTATATATATATACATACATATACTTTTTAAAATTAAGAATATTGGCTAAAAATTGTTTTATTAATCAACATTGTGATTTTTATCTGTTTCATAATTTATTGAATGTTGTATTCCAGATATATTGATCTTTCATCTAGACTTGTCAATGTAGCAGTTTATATCATGCAGTGTTACTGTATTGCGTTGGATAACCATGTGGTATGTCATGGTGTTAGATTGATTTTGTAAAAATATATTTGTATATACTTTCAATAATTGGTAATTTTATTGAGTGGTGTTTAAGAACAAATGTAATGGTGTTTTCTTGATATGTGCATATGTCCAATTGGGTTAGTGTGCATTTGTGCACATGGTGGTGTGCTGTGCATTTATTGTTTATGTATACTGTCATGTTAAATTCAATGCTATGTACAAATTGATAGCATGTGGTAGGAAATTTTATGTTGTATTCATTCATGTTCTTACATTGTTATTAGTCGACCATTTCAGTTGATTAATGCCTCAGGATAAACTACATTCTTTGTCTTTCCTCCAGGAGTTAAATTTTTTGGGTTGCCCACTCTTGAACAACCTACGTATAGCTGGCCATGTGAAAAAACAGGTGTGTCTAGATTGAGGCCAACATTCTCAAGGCTCTGTCCCTGTGACCTGTTTATAGTCATTGCATAGCTTAGCTTAACAGGGAATTGCAATCTTTTCCATTCTACTGGCAAGTCATCTCCATTGGGGACTAGAGGTATTCTTGGAATGAATATTGATTCACCTGCATATTTGCCAGCCACGATAAAAGCCTCATTTACATGGGGTACAAGCGATGGCAAAGGAGGCGAGTACCATTGCACAGTTTTGGTGGGTCCAAGTTTCTTAGTAACATGATTGGTACATTGACTTTAAGTATCAATTTGTGAGGAGGAAATCCTGGTAACTCAAGACTGAAGAAACTGTTGGATAGTTCACAGCCTGTGATTCATCAATGACTTTGTCATTATTCTATTGATTCTGTGGACTGCAATATATTTTTTTTGGTGCTAGGATAGCTCTTTCTGATAGCCATGAGGTATTGGTATACCTTGACAGAAAATTTGGGAAAACATTGAAGATCAATTCTTTGTTTGTACAGCTTGTCCAACAGGTAGACAATTTTTTCCCGTTTTCATCATTGGAAATGGATCCATTGTCTAATTGAAGTAGTTAAATTGCAAAACCTGCAAGTGTAGTGTCTCCATGTAAGTTAACTCTCATGTTGGTGCTGAGGTGAATCTTGTAATGTGTGTCCACAGATAAGAATTATTAATGTAGGTGTGCACCTCATCAGCCCGTTCCTCGAGGTATTACAGGTAATGTTTGTCTAAAACCTCCAGATAGTACCATGGTCACTCCACCCATTGGTCTATTGTTACATAAACCCTGTAATGTTCTGTCCTGGGCCTCAAGGCCTTCTGGTGGGACATGGTTGCCTCGTCCCAATTAATGACTTTTTGTCATTCTCACTAGGTCTGCCTTGGCAGCGTGTTTTCCTGTATTGCAGGTTGGTTTTTCTTGGTTTTTTTAGGTTCAGAGGTAAGCAGAGTTTTGCCACCTTCAAGTAAAGATGCTGCAATGCCACTGGAGGTTGTAGCTAAGGCAACATGTTGTCGCTGTCTAGCCTTTGCTAGAATTAGGTTTACGACAAATGCTTTACCTGTTCCTCCTGGTGCATCCAGGAAGAAGAGACTCCCTGCATCTGTGTCTATGCTTGTCATGATATTGTTGTACATGCTTATTTTCTCATTTACCAATCTTGGCTCGTTGTCAATGAAATTGGTCAGTTGATTAGTGTTGTGACATATTTCTCACAATACTTCTGATGTCTGGTTATATTCAGGGATTACCTCAGGCTCAGGCAGTCCTGTTAGTTCCCATTTTCCTCCTAAATTGGTGATGTGTCTTTTTAATTGTAGTAGGACCTGATTAGTGATGGCAGTGCTGAGTTCCACATTCATTTTTGAGTTTTGGCTTCTGATGTGATGGAGGAAGTCTTCACATGTGAAACTTGTGTGTTTCCCAAATAAGCAGTGGATGACTCATGTGGCATATTGTTAACATAATGGCAAAGAGATGTCGTAATTGTCTGGGCACGTGAGTGGCGGCAGCTTCCTCCATTGTTTGTTGCCAGTGATTGTCATCCTCTAATAGGCCATGTAGTCTGCAGGCTTCTCAATAGGTTGAGTATACTTCTCCATTAAATGTTTTTAGATCAACAAAGTACATTGGCCCTTTAATAGTATGCGGAAGCAGTCTGAGGTAAAAGCATTCCTCATTCTTAGGATGCACTGTGTAGACTCTGCCAATGGCAGTGCCCTGCTCGATGTTAGTTGTCCTTGGACCTTCTTTTCCTGTGCGCATTTCCCCCCCACATCTTTGGTTTTTCTAAAGTCTTCATGTGTAGTAAGTTGGTACTTCCTGGTAGAGTAGTGTTTTTGAGAAGGAATCAATTTGGCATAATTTGAAGGCATTGAGGGTGGTTTGTGGTGGAGTAGTGGCAATCTGCTTGTCATTAGTCTCTCTGTAGTGCACTCTGTTGTCCATTCTCAAGGTGGATGGCCAGATTGATAACACTTCAGTGACTGCTGTGCATTTCAAAGCCAAAAATCCTCCAGATGGCCTCATTGGTGGAGATGTAACATCTGGTAAGATACGTCTTGATTTCATCTGTATGGGCGTTACCATCAGTTGTACATGTGGCCATGTCACTACCCTTGTTGACGTACTTGCAGACATACTTGATGGATTTTATTGAGCTACACAACTCCGCATTGATGTGGGCCTTGAATATCTTGCACAGCATCTTGTGAGGAATCACCCATCCATTGTTGATCTGGATCTGTGGTCCTTGATGAATACTTAACCTGTGGTTGTGCCTCCATCCTCTGGGCCTCTTCTCCTGTAGTGGGCAGCAATCATCTCCAGTCCGAGTGTCATTGCAGAGGTCTTGGGTAACTTTCTGCACATTTCCCGTTAGCCATGCATGGTGAGTTATGGTTGACATGACCATGGATCGTCAGTATGTTGACTATATGAAATAATTCAGGATACTCATTGGGGTGTGGTAACTCTGCTGAGATGATTTCAATGCCGTCAGGCCAAACCTTTTCCTTGCACCATCTGAGGGTGTATGAGTGGGGGTTGACACATTTCTGCCATTTGATGGTATACATGCAAGCATTAAGCTTAAGATGTTACCATCTTTTAGTAACCACGAGTTTGTCTTGTTTCCTTTTAAAAATGCGGGATATGATGTCATATCGCAATCTTGCTGTTTCCAAAACACCAGCAAACTAGCTAGTGTTTCATACATTAGCCAACCACACATGCTCCCACATATCAGAAACATACAATTAAAAGGGGTAATTGAAATAACATCAAATCAGCTTTTCACTTACTGATGTTACAATACATATATACGAACTCAAACCTACTTATAACTGATATTCCTAAATAGATAAGGATAACTATAACAGGAGCGAGCACAGCCTCGTCAGTCAGTCAGTTCTTGCTGATCTCTACAGTCATCCATTAAAAACAGCTCAACTAATCCTCCCGACGAGTTTTTCTTTTTCTAAAAGAAAAAGAACACAAAGTGGAGAGCTCATATCAGTAGATAAGAATTAGTATTTCCATCACAAGAGAACAAAATACAGAATGTGTGATTATTGAGAGCAGTCATTCCAGATTGCTCCAATCAACATTTTACAACTTCCTTCATGTTGTCTTCATACCTTGTTTTCTTAGATGGACTTGTTTCCTGACTCTTCACCTCCTGACTCTTATCCTCCTCTTCCTGACTTCTCCCTCCTTCCTCCTGGCTGCCTTCCTCTCCAACTTCACGCTCCCCAGCACTCTCCTCCCCTTGGCTCACTTCCTCCATCAGACTCACGCAAGCTTTTTCTTCCTGCAACAAATTAACTTCAGTAAAAAGAAAAAAATTGCTGAGTGGAAAAATTTTATTTGTATATACTGCCCATAAAGCAATTCCAGCCAGTCACCATTCTATTAAAAGAGCATTCACTTTATCATCATCTGCAGAGGCTACGAAAGAAACATCATCCTGTCCAACAGGGAGAAGCTTAGCACTTTCTTTATCTCCCTCTTGTGGGTCATCAGGACTAGGTGCGTCCGTCTTCTTGCGTCTAGCTGCTTCATCCTCTTGCTTGGGCTACCACAAAAAATGGAGGAAAAAAGTGAATTGGTTATGAGTGACAAAAATTAATTCAACTCATCAAAATGAAGATCTAATTTTTGCCAGCCACCCTTGTTGTTGATGATGATTAGCTAAATACCTTGGACCTGACACAGCAGCATCCTATGCAGCAAACGAAGGGCATGACCACAGCAATGGCGTAGAGCGCCCACAAATATGGGTATGCGTTGGCCAGCTCAACATACCAATCCAACCAAGAGCCCTGCAGATACAGCATGACCCCCACCCCGCCTACATGTTAGACAGCAAACACAGCTGTGGACATTGCTGAACTCACCAGATCCATAGCTCCACTTACAACTCTCTCCTTCTCCCTCTTCAGTACCCACCTACAGAAGTGGAGCATAAAAATGCAGCAATCATTGCATGCATATGTAAGAAATAGTTTTTTTTTTTTTTTTTTTTTTTTGTATTAGGTGTTATAGTGGGGAAGAATTCTCAAACATGGCACTGCACACAATTTCCCTTTCTCTCTCTTCCCCCCCCCCCCCCCCTCCACCACCAGTGCGAGAAAGCCAACCACTATTACATGGTGTTTAGTAAGTGCATCAATCTTTTACCCAATATTTGCATAGTTGTTGGCAATAGCTAGCTCTCCGCAGACGATGACATTGTCGATGAAAATGTTCTCACTCATTGTCCACAACTCAAACCCAACAGCAGCAATAGAACTGAGTTTGTAAAAGGGCATGTCCTCTTCAAAGTAGGAGGGGTTTTCAATGACACGAGGAGCCCACTTGCCCTATTACACACACATACAACAACTTAACACTGGAGGTTCATTTTGCCAGCTAATCACACTCACATCGTAATCTGGATTGTCAATGAGGTCAGGCTTCCACTTTCCTTTGTAGGCGGGGTTTGGGATCATGGGAGGATTCCACTCACCACATCCTACTTCCTCACATGCAGGATTACCTGGAGGGAGATAGAGGCAATACCACTGAAATAAGATCAATTACATGACATATGAAGGACAAGCAACAAACGTACGGATGGAAGGAGGTTCATATTCTCCATCTTCCTCCTCATCCCTATCACAATATGACATCATAATAATTTGCAATAATACACAAATCACACAGCAACAGAGAACAGAACAAACACAAAACAGATTGCTTGATGCAATACCGTGACCACGACAAACAATAAAACATATCTATTCAATCCTCACAAAGCGTCAGAAGACAACATCTCATGTACTACCATGTCTATGCCGTACTATCAACACACTTCTACATGCAAACTGCCTGAGCTATCATAGAACTGTTCTAGGGACACACACCAGTCATCCGGCATACTGGCGTCTGGGTCAGCGATGTACTCCGGCCCATCGTCCAGCCAGTTGTCAGGCTTGGCTACGCTATCATCAGGAATTTTTGCAGGGGCATCTTCATCCCAATTGTCTGGTTTCACTGCCATGGGGTCTGGGATCCTAACAAACAACAACAATGTATCATTAACATACAAGCACAATCACCCAGGACATGCATGCAAGAACATCACCTTGCTACCCTTCCACCACCACCCGGGAAAAGATACTAAAAATTAATGTGAGTTTTCACACTATATAAACTAAACTGATTCAACTCAGACATTGACGGGTCACTCACATTATCACTGACACATCGTTTTCTTCTTACCAGGTGCAACTGGAGCACCCACACCACTGGAGCACCCACACCACTGGAGCACCCACACCACTGGAGCACCCACACCACTGGAGCACCCACACCACTGGAGCACCCACACCACTGGAGCACCCACACCACTGGAGCACCCACACCACTGGAGCACCCACACCACTGGAGCACCCACACCACTCGAGCACCCACACCATTGGAGCACCCACACCAGTGTTTCATACATGGTTAGGGGGGTGGGAGGGGGAGGTTCAAGAGTGGAGGAGTAGGAATAATTAAGGTTTGAACGATTTAATAGTTGCCACGAAGTGACAGTTGCCTGAAAGAAGTCTAATGGAGAAATCATGGAGTGTTTTCAAGAAATTGTTCCCTATAACTGACATTATTCTTTAAGTTGATAGCTCATTTCACAGAGTGGCCAGTGTTCTGTAGGTCCCTACAATGAACTAATATCTGCAACCCCCCCCCCCCCCACCCCAAATAAAATGTCTCTTCCATGAGCTATTTGAAACAATGCTGTTATTGAATGCCTACAGTTGAATTTTTCCTCAAGTTTATATTCTAGTCCAGATCTTACTGGCACTTCCAGTTGGAACAGCAACCATGGAAAGGTCAGTTTCCCACATAAAAATGATAAAAAGAAGGATCAAAAATCAATTGTCAAATGGAAATTTTGCATATCTCACGATAATCCCTACAAGTGTCCATACTGGAGAGGTAAACTTTGACCAAATTCTTGGCAGTTTCAATGAAAGAAACAGCAAAACAAACTACATTTAATATAACAAAATAATTCGGGATTAGTCTAGTGGGAGGGAAATCTGAGTTTGGGGGGATCCCTTTATAATGTGACCATTGTGACACTGACTAAGGATTTGAATATGTCTATCAACTGCCTACGTAGCTGATAGGATAGGCTAGAGATTCTGTTTAGCATACCAGGATAGAGGATGGATTGGGATTGTGAATTTTCAGCGACATACAGAAGGCTGATTAATATAGCAATCAGATGCTTAACCAACTTTTCATTTTATTACTTTGTGAAGAAGTCAGTTAGGCAAATTATCTTATGCAACCTGAAACATTAGATCACATGGTGTCTATTTAACACCATTTAGCAATGTAGTCGTGTACTATGGGGTGCATCAATTGGAAATTGATTGTACATGAACCTAGCACAGATTACAACACTTCTCAAGACTGACTATTTTTAGTGTGAGAATCAGACACCCTTAATTCTTTTCTTGAAGTTTCTCGAAGTTTCTTGAAGTTAGAATCTGGCGCTTCTTAAATTCCTTTCTTTAAGTGTAACCTGACACTGGCAAAAACCAACTCTCACTAGAAGAACACTGTGAATGTCTGGTTGACCTCTTCACTATAGAAATACTTTCAAACGGAAACCATATATTTTTTAAGCATATGGTAGATATTTCTGTCAGTCCACGACCTAGCCATCCCAGTGTCTGCAGTCTCTCACTCTCCCAACCTCCCATCTCGTCCTGTAGTAGAACTTGCATTTATATCAGATTCCAGACAGATTCCAAACATTACAAATCTCACTGCATACCGTTACACACACTAAATTATCACAGCTGTTAGTAGGATGACTGTATTATAAAACTACTAATAATCATGACACTTCCGTAGATGATAATCATGACACATTTGATGGACTTCTACAATCTCCATTGTCCAGTACCTCAACTCTTGTGGTGAGGAAAGGGATGAATGAACTCGAGATCACTCTGCAGCGTAGTAGTACTCACAGAATCTCAATAATGTGGAATCCTGTGACCTCACTAAAAATTCACTACTTTGAATTTGAATCAGTTCACTCCCGCCTCAAACTCTGAGCTCACACAGCCAGCTGCAGGAAGGGAAAGGCAAACCCAGCCAAGGGAAAGGCAAACCCAGCCAAGGGAAAGGCAAACCCAGCCAAGGGAAAGGCAAACCCAGCCAAGGGAAAGGCAAACCCAGCCAAGGAAAAGGCAGACCAGATATGGTGAACTTCCTACTCTACACTAGCCCCCACCCTTCCCCAACAAAGTCCTATTTGTAGTCCCTGCATCTCCTTAGACAACATAACCGCCGTGCATGAGGTGCAGAGTGCTTCTGTTGTGCATGTGCACACCAGCTAACTATCTTAGGAGGAACAGGAGATATCCTGGCCAGTGGCCACTGCATGAGGTTAAGAATGACTCCACAGGAAGTATCAACTTATGAATGATACTAACATCTATGCTGGGATGTGTGTATGAGGTTAACCTTAACCAGAGATCTACGTACTCTTATACACACCGACCTTTACCATCCAATCTTCTCACCATCTGTCAGCATGGGTATCCGCTATTTCCTCCTGAACCACTCCACTGGACTGATCATGCTCAAACTTTCAAAGGGGGTGGGGGTGTTGTTCACTGGATGATTTTGGGCTTATAACATTTGGGATCCATTTTCTATCTCCTCTTTCTTTCGTATTATTCATCCTCCTATCTGTGATTATTTTGTTTTATACTCGAGCTCTAACCACCAAGTTGAATTAAGAGAAGATTACAAACCACAATATGCAAACAAATCAAGCAATACCAATCACTGAAATTCCATTCGTTCACACTAAACATTTTGCTAGTGGCCACCATAGGACAGGTATTTTACTTCAACAGTGTGTGTGTGTGTGTGTGCGTGTGCGCGCGCGCGTGTGTGTGTGTGTGTGTATATGCATCATCATTGTTATATAAGCAAGTTAGGAGACCTTTACAAACTACAGCTCACATATTAAATATACAAAACTATGTTTTTCTTTCTGTACAGTGACGACAACCAGCCAAACTGATTCTGACGAAAGTTTGTATGTGTGGTCCTTGCATGCTGGAGAAAGTTTCAGTTTGGTTTTAGTTAAGAAAAACAATCTTTTCAGGTCGCTGGAGGAAATTTTTTGTAATTGCAAAAGAAAACGATAGTGAATTGTAGAATGGCATTGCCACACCGACCACGGCTAGGGCATGCTTGCTGATGTAATAAATGCTGTATTTGGTAAAGGGTCTGTGCCTGAAAGACTACAATTTCACCATGCTGCTAAAAAGGTAAGGGGTCAGACCACTATTGTTTTAGTAGGCCAGCTGCAGTATTTCTTTCCTATCTATCCATCTTTTTGGTATTTGTGTGCATGCTCTTTTTTCTTGCGGACACCATGTCTATTAATTAAATCATGTGAATATAGAGATTAATTGTATCATGTACGTCTGAATAGAGATTAGCTTCAGAAATCAATGGATCATAGCTATGACTCAACCGCTAGCTGTAAATAGATGCCCCTGATCCTAATCCTCTCCAATCTCCACCATCAAGCACGAGAAGTTTCCAGAGTGACAGTTTAAGAACGTGCTGACTCATCAGTTAGGCACATGCCCTCAATGTGAAGGAGTGTCCTTTGCTGTCCTGGGAAGGCCCACCAAGTCAACCAGTTGGTGCAGAGGAACACACTAGGCATGTTGACCCACATCATAGCCAGCAGTGGAACAAGAAGAGAGCCTACAGTCTATCTCCACCACCAGTTGGTAATAAAGGTAGCCAGCCAGCCATGCAATACACTGTTTACTACCAGCTATAAACTATTTCATCACACTTGTCAACTGGTGTAATGGTCTCGTAAATTGAGTTTCATTATTGAAGAGGGCCTTTGCATTTGGGAGAAGGCTTGGTAGAGATTGAAGAGCATAAAAACAAGTAGAACACACAGAGAAGCCGTAATGAAGTCAGCTTCACAGTGGTACATGCACAGTTTAGTGCTCAGAATTGACCTGGTCAGAACCAGCACCAATCAATGTCAACGGAACTACTTTCAAACACTCGTCTTTGTCTTGTCAAAGTTTGTTGCTATGTGCTTGTTATGAAGATGCCCACTCAATAAAGGTAGACTTATATACACTCCCTTTTATGGCAGCAGAGGACTACCCAGAATTGAAGGCCTGTGCGCATCAGAGGGAATATATACCTACTGAAATAGTACCAAAAAAAGAGAGAAAAAAAGTTCCCATTATGTGTAATGCTACTTTGTCATATTTTAACACTTATTAGAACCAGCAAAACCTTCCCTAATTATAGCTGATGAAGTAATTGATGCTGCTCATAACAAACAGATATGTGCTCATCCACTCGATAGACAGATGAGAACTATCTGGTCCATGAGGAACCACTTGGTTTGGTCCAACTATCAAGATGCTAAGGCAGACACAACATTGCATTATTAAAGAGATATTAAGTGCTCCCCTTCTCTGGCATAATGAAGTATTGAAGTCTGATGGAGCAGCAAAATGTGAGTGGGTATGAGGTGTGGGACACAAGCTCTAACAAAAGAAGGAGGAATCATGTAGCGCATAACCCGAATTAATAATGTGCAAGGTGTGTGTTGCAATACAAATGTGAGCTAATACAAGATGTCATGGATTTCACCTATGCTTTACTAAAGCTCATTAAGTTTTCACCCAAGTAACTCACTCTTGACAGAGTTGTGAAAAGATACAGTACCAGGTACTGATGGGAGTGTCAGATCCCTAGCCCCGGAACGTTTAGGGCCAGATGGATCCTCTGTGTGCTGTTCATATTCCAATGTCATCATAAACAGAAACATTTAGGAGAACCAGACACAAAATATTGGACAACTCCACCTCCAATTAAAAATAACTCATTGCTACAGATGTTTTCAAAAACAAGTTGCCTGGGGAGGGGAGAGAGGGGGTTGTTGTCCAAAACTTTCACAAACAAACCACTGTAAGTGGGAAAGACATACTTGAAACTTTCTCATCTTGTTTTTGTGTTATGATGTGTGCACTTGCATGTTTATATGTAGACATACACATAACATATACTCGATACATCCTCACTCTTAAAATTAAGAATAGGTTGGGTGGTAACAAAAACTTGGCAAATCAGGAAAAATCCTTTGGGGGAGGGGGGGGGGGTCTCTCACTCTCATACACATTCTAAAATTCATTTTGTACAGCAGCAGTTTCTGAGAAACAAAGAGAGCAGCTGTCTATTTGCCACATGACAACATTGACACTAGAGCTCACCACACCGTGCCTTGCATTTGTCTGAAAAATTAGCCACAACACCTTCACTTCCCATCTATTTCAACACTGTGTCCCTCTGAACAACCAGTGAACAGGTCAAGACAAACACTTTACTATGTCCACTACACACACGCACACACAAATTAAGGATTACTAAGCAGCTTCTAGCCACCTATGCCTCTTACAAATAAAAATTCTCTCAAAATGAAGGAGAAAAATAGCCCAGACATTCCAACCTTGTAGAAATATCATCAGGCTTTAACCCTACTGATACTGTGCCACACTTACTTCTCCCTCTCATCCCAGTCCTCCGGCATTTCATCTTCAGGGTCATCTATCTCCTTCGGCTCAACGATGGGTGGAGTTAAGTCCTCCAGGAGATGACCCTTAATAAATGGCTTCTGGTCAAGAATCACGTGATACACACCATCATTATGAATCACTGAAGAACAAAACATAAAACCGTAAGATAAACTCACAAGTGAAAAATGACAACAATTATCTTTATAACACAAAGAAAAAAACAATGAAATTGAAATAAAAAATGAAAGATAAATAAGAGTGACCACAATGAGAATGATTCCAGCACGGAGTTTTGGACCAATACTTACAGAGAGTGAACAGATGTGTTTTCTTGTCATCAAATAGAGTCAGCGTCTCTGTGGACTGTTTCGCGTGTTTCTCTTCCACTTTCCCAGTGACAGGGTTCTTGTACTGCAGGATAAAGTGTATCTTGGAGGTCGTGCCGCACTTGTCTGGCCCAAACATGATGGAATATGGGGTCATGTCATGAAACTGCAGGAGAAATAAACAAATAGTTAGGATCACAAAGCCCACCTGTGACCTGATAACTGACAGGCCTCTTGAGGTGTGGTCTGTCACCTGATCAGTAGGTATGTCATGTTACCAACAGGTGAATACAATAACAGTGTCTTGTTATTGATAGTAAGGGTTCTTGGCAACATTCAGCTTGTTTCTCCATATAAGACATACAGGCGGTGGTACATATTCTACAATTATAAACCACTGCCCACAGGCATGAAACTTTTAAAATTAGTTCACTTGGATGTTTGGCTGGTCATTGTGGTTTTGTTAAGATTTGGACAGGTGACGAGAAGTTTTGGAGAAAATTTTATACAGAGATAAGAATGGGAATTATAAGGAGTGAGTCAACAATGCATAAGTTGTGTGAAAAACCTTTACCTTGTTTAGGTCATCAGCTGAAGTAAGTAGTTTGATATAAGCTCCACCACAGCTGAGCCCATTCTGGAAGTTCACCTCGTACCTGCATGGATGTTTGCAGTGCAGTTAAGTAATACTGCTATATTAGGGCATTATTGAGTAACCACCTAGCAACCACCACATTATCACACATCTAACCCCTATGATCACACTCACTGTACAACAAAGGCTTCAGCCTTCTCAAAGTCAAATGTTCTGTCAAGTGCAGCTGCTACTGCATAATGTTTGGCAGCTTCCTACAGAAAGAAGACAAATAGGTGTGAACACTTAATGGTAGAGGCTTTCTATTCTTCTTGCTTACAGGCAATACTAGGCCATCATCTTCTAGAATAGCACCTTCTGTACCAAGAGGTTGTATTTTCCAGTTACCTAAGAAAAATAATAGTATTAAAATTTCAACACTGATAATTTCCACATTTCTTCTCCACCTCACCCACACCAAAACTGAAAGGGATTCTCACCGTCATACTTGGCTTCACCACCATCTTTAGTTGCTTCAGACCTGATCCACAATTTCCATGTCTCCTCCGCATCACTAAAAGATTCAGCGAAGTATACATCTCCGTCTGGTTTGACAGGAGGTTCAAAAGGGGGAGGAGTTGGTTTATCCACCCCGTCACTACTAGCTGCTCGCAAGAGCATGGCCACAACTATCCAAGAGAACTTTCCCATGACCAGAACAAGTGGTAAAAAAAAAGAAGCAGCCTGAAAACACCTGTCTTCTCAATGCAGGTGCTAAATATATCTATTAAAAACCAAGCTATCCTGATCTTTGGAGGGAACCACGTGCTTGAAATCCGTAAGACTGTTGCAGTGGCCACACCCCTTATCCTTTTACACCGCCAATGAGGTTCATTTGGCGGAATTTGAACTTGGTGACGCCGTCTTGCGCAGTGGCCAAAGCTATTATTGCGCATGTGTGCACTTTTGGGAAGAAAATTAACTGCATGTATATTTTTATTGAATCTAAATAAAATTCTGCTTTGAAATGGCCAGTAATGAGGCAGATATTTTAAGAGGTATGATCAGCAGTCTTTAAAACGATGTGCTACATTCGAATCATCAATCCCAGTCAGGGGGTGCACGTGCACATATAATTGTTCTTGTTTCCCCCCCTCCCAGTTAAGTCTTCACTTTAGCCATCATGAACAAGCAGCATTTTTTGCTTAACATCTAGTTAATCATATTGCTAAATATAATTAGGTTAAAAATCCCTGCACCAAAAACAAATTTCTCAGTCATCCAGTACGCCATATCCTTTGCCCAGCTCATTGGGAGGTGAACTAAATGTTCTGCTGTGTGCAAGGATGGAACTGAGTGAGACAAAGGCTCTGGACTATTCTTCCAGACACTTCAAAAAAATAAAATAAATAACTAAATCTATATATATATATATATATATTAGAAGACCTATGTAACTAACTATGTAACTATGTTCATCAGTTTCTCAAAATCCCTTTGTTAGATTTTGACCAAACTTTTACGTTGTTTAATCTGTCTGGCTACGCGATATATCCTTTACCTACCACTGCAGAGAGGTCGCTTAGCCGAACCATCCCATAAAAAAAGAGAAGAACAAAATGAGCGAGAAAGGGAAAGGGTCTTTAGCCGACCTTTTCCTTAGATAAAAATATATAAGAAAGGGGAAGAGTTGGCTAATTGGGACTAAAATCGGTCCTTGAGCTCAGATGAGTAACAATTCGGTCAGTAACCAGGGGTTACCCAGCCTCCCTCCTCCGACTTACCGGACTTCCAACATCGTGTCGCTCCTGGACAGCAAAGGACTAGCAAGGAGAGAAGCGGAACAAAATAAATGGGTAGCAAACTAGGTCACACCTTACAGCTGCTTGTTCTGTACTGATTTTGTCCCTATTGGTGTGAAGTTGCAGGATTCTCAAGCCGGTGCACACCAACTACCTCTTGGAATGAGAGCTCATGATGTGGATTATCAGTCTGGAATGGATGTGGAGGATGAGGATGTCAACAGCTCAGTGGAGGATGTGTCACAAGGAACAGCTGAATCTCTAGTAGAACAGAGTGTCTGGGTTTTGAACAGATCTGATGATGAAGATGAATCTTCTGGTCAGCAAGGAGATTCAAATGATCCTCGCCACCATCAGGATCACAGCGAACTTAATCCACAAGACCTTCAACTAGCGCAATGAAATATAATTTAGTGCTGATTAAATATATAGGCCTAACTTGTCATTTAATAAAGTCCAAGTCTTCTAAATGCCAGAGTACATTACATGAATTAAGACTTCGCGATACATACATGTGTTTGTATGTGCATTTCAGAGAAAGGGAGTTGCTATAATGTTGGGAAAGCAATATTGCCTGAAAAATTGGTTATTTTTTTTTCCAATTCCTTCTTCTTTTCTATTCTTTACCAAATTGTTTTGAGGACTTCCCATTGGTGTGTTTTCATAATTTAACTGTATTAATTTATACCATTTTGTGGAGGTTCATTGTCCTTTCCATTGGACAGTGTCTCAGCTAATGTACAGATGAGAAAATTTTACATAATTGGTGTTGAATAATAAATGAAGCCAGCGTTGATGGGGGTAGTGGATGACACGCGCACACAAAAAAAGAAGTAGCTCTAGATTTGAACAGTTAAAAAATGGTTCAAATGAATTACTTGACCAGCAATTAGTAGCCATGAAGATATATTCTTTATCAGATTGGAATGCGTGGAAGGATGGTGAGGGTTAGAGAAAGCTGGAATATCCAACATGTTACAGTGAAGTAGGAAGGGTAGATGGGGAAATTCAAGGATTATGCAACTGGTGACGCTGACTCAAGAACACGTCTTTACTTCTTTTTTGTGCATATGTATGCAACAACTGAAGAATAGGTGAGGCTCAAATGCTGGAAAACAAGGTTTCACTGAAAAATGAATCAATTATTTACTTACCAATCTATAATGTACTTAACTTTGCTTTACCTAGTGTCAATAGTAGAATAATCTGAGACTGTAATGCCCAATTGTCCAAACCATTGAGAATTTCTATAATTCTTCTGATCAAACAAATAAAATTGGCCTTTAAATAGGAGTAAAAACTTGACTCCTTCAAGGCGTGAATATGCTTTGAAATTTGAACCCCTTCTCAGTAAAGCCAGTTCATTATCTCAACATTTCCAGGAAAAAAAAGAAAAAAAAAAAGGCACTTAAAATTTAATCATAGGTACAAAATAACTGAAACAACTTTACCAGGACAAGTAAATTGAAGTTGGGATTCGGTGAAACTGGTAAGGCTAGCCACATTATTACTTTTTTAATCAATAGTAGAAGACACATATTCACTAACAATGTAGCTCACACTTACCCCGAGCCCCCCACATCGAACACACCCTAGCCCACAAACCCAGCACATAAATATGCATCTAATTTGGATGAAGCTCCAACACAACAGAAGGATGCTTTATTAATAAACACCATGGACTATCTTTCCTGATTGAAAATTGCATCATGAAGAATTTGGGTAAACCAAAAACATATTAATTATATTATAAGGTTTATTACAAAAAAAAAAAAAAAAAAGAAGGAAAAAAAAATAGGCAAGAACTTATACTAATAGTGAGCGAGTTTGTGAGAGAGAATTTAAATAAATAAACAAAAATTGATCATGTATAAATATATCACTTTATTTAAAACAACCACTGTTTGGCACTTCCTCAGGGGTGGCTCACACATGTGAACTGAAGGCACGCTTAGAGCGATTCCTAAGTGCTGCACTGGTGCTGCTCCTCATGGGGGAAGACTGTGTCTGCGGTACTTCCTCAACACAGTCTAAATACGAGTGCTTCCTCTCCTTCAGTCCTAGCTTGGCCATAGCCACCTTTGTAGCAGCCATTTTAATTTGACACCCACCACTATCATCTAGAGCCTTACCATCATCATTCATACTGGATTGAGACATGCTACTAGAGTGGGATCCAATCATGGACTGGGATGAGGACCCATGTGAGAGTGAGTCAGAAGAGAAAGCAGAATCTCTGTCCACAGGAAAGGGATGAAAAAAAGAATTCTGGATGGAATTCATGCGCACAGGAAGGGAGTGGTGTTTGAACGATGACAGGCCGACTTCTGGTGTTACATGCATGAATGCACTTGGTGAAAGAAGATGCGAGTCTTCCAGCATGCCCATATGTTTGGTTTCTGCACACGAGAACCCAGCAATCTGTTTGACTTGGTTCCACCTTTGGTGGTGCTCTTTAAAATACTCTGAAATTAACTGCAGCTTGTTTCTGAACAAGGAATGAAAAAATAGAACAACAACAAAAAAAGAACATTAAGAAAAACAACGAACAAACAAAAAAAAACAAAACAGTATCATATGAGCAGAGGTTGTTTGTCATTACATGCTAATGCTGTATGATTCAACATGCATAATGTACGCTCAGATTAGCAGCTACCTATGCCTACAGGTGGCACACACTCCAATGGTGATAGACAGGAGGGTTCCCTATGGTGATAGACAGAAGGGTTCCCTATGGTGATAGACAGGAGGGTTCCCTATGGTGATAGACAGGAGGGTTCCCTATGGTGATAGACAGGAGGGTTCCCTATGGTGATAGACAGGAGGGTTCCCTATGGTGATAGACAGGAGGGTTCCCTATGGTGATAGACAGGAGGGTTCCCTATGGTGATAGACAGGAGGGTTCCCTATGGTGATAGACAGGAGGGTTCCCTATGGTGATAGACAGGAGGGTTCCCTAAAGGTACAGTTGACTTGCACATATGTAAAAAAATAATAATGATTAGTGTTTTATACTAGTAGTTCACATGCTATTAATCATGACGATTGTACTCTCCCAATAGAATGTGTGCTCAATTATATAATGACAATGTTACTGTGTCTGATGTGTCTGGTTGTCACACTAGTTGCTTGAGCTTACAATGATTTGGTGATTTGGAGTCCAACTTCTTCTAGTACTGATGAATTGGCCAAATGGAAGTTCCCAAACAAAGAGGATCGCCGCTTGCGAATCTTGTCACACTGCATATAAATACAAGCATTTCTCACCACCCATGCCAAGTTTGCATCAACATTTTCATTAAACTAAGACAGCATGATTAGTCCGGAATAGTAAGAGACAGACATGGCTCAGGTTACAATGTAAGGCTTAAAAAGGGAGTGGGGGGAAGAAATTAAATGCATTACGTATAACTTTTTCAGTGTCACCTCAGTTTTCTTTAACCCCAAACCTTCCCCTCCCCTCCCCTCCCCCCCGCCCTTTGTTTTCTTTTGTTTTTGTTTTTTTGGTATTATTTTGAATACCGATCATCTATCCACAAAATTGTTAAAAGGACCTATGGTACACAAAGTAGGTATGTGAGAAAATGGAGACAACCGGATGGATGAGTGGGAGGAGGGTGAATGGGAGGACAGATGAACGTATGGACACCAGATAAATGGAGAGAGAACCATGTCATAACTGGGCCGAGCTGCTCCTGCACCTCAGATTTGGTCTGGATCAGGCTAGGGGTTGGGCCCTCATAAAGCACAAGTAGACACAGAATTACTGATATCTCTTGATCCATTAAGTACAAAATACCAGCATTAGCATACACGTAAATAGCAAGTCTTACTGCTCTCTGAGCTTTGGTCATCTGCTCCTCTCCCAGAGACTTCCTGAACTCAAGATGTTCCTTCTCCTTCTGCTGACATTCCAACAGCAACACCTCCAGCATCTGGAACCGTCCACACTTCCCCTCCAGCTCCCTCTCAAGAGACCACACCCTCTGCTGGAGCAGCTCAATCATCTGCGTCTGGCCAATCACTGACTCAGCATCTTGGGAGCAACAGTTCCTGAACAGGAAATCATTACAGGGGAAATAATGGGATTATAGAGAAATAGGCTCATCTTAAGTGATTTCAATACTTTCAGAAAGATTTCACATTCCAAATTCTTCTTGTTGCATCATGTATAGAAATTATTTTATGCATACTTGCAGCTGACGGATGAAAAGTTGTCCTCCTCTGAACTGGGGCTGCCTGGTGAAGCTGTCATCATAATGGGAGCATCTTCCTCCTCTTTGCCATCTGTGACATCTGCAGCTGGCAGTTCCAAATCTTCAAACTTGGACTTCAGTCTTTTCACTTCTTCTTCCTTCAGCCTCAAGTTAGCCATGAAGGTGTCTATGCGCGACCTGGACAGCTTCCTCTGCCTCAGGGCGTAGAGAGCCCCACACACACACAAGATGACAGAGATGGCCAAGATGGCGTCCTTCCAGTAGCCATACTGAGCAGGAGGGCCAAACAAAATGATGTCCATGGCCCTCAGCTGGATCTTCTGCTTATGCTGGCTGTCAGTGATCAGCAAGGTGTTCTGGAGCATTTGACCAGAGTTAATGGCCACATAAGGAAGCTGCCTCCCTGTGATCCCATGCAGCTTGAAGGCACTACAGTACTGTGGGAGTTCCACTGAAAATTCCAGCCAGTGCAACACATCACTATTTGTCCAGTTGAACACTGCACATGGGCAAAGTAGAGTCACATACAATAGGACAAGATGAGTAAAAAAATTACAGCAATATACACTATTAAGTGCCACACCTTCATTCTGGTGCCATGTGATCCAGAGTTCAGTGGATGTGATTTCTGTGTCCCTCTGGTGAAATTTGAGACTCTTTTCAGAGTCCATACAGGTGGTCTTCCTCTTCACCTCTTCATTGCCACGACCACACAACTCAGTCATCACAAACTGTACCACACACCAACAAACACACCAGATTAAGGCTACGCTAATCTTCAAAGTATTGCATGCACATAAAAGGGGGGGGGGGGGGGGATGATAAGTGGCAGTAGGAATAGACCCGCCCACTCATACAATATGACAATGACATTGAGGAAATCAAGTCTGCTCCTGCATACATTGTGTAGTAGTATATATGTCACTGTATGATTGCCAGAGAGAAATATTGTGAAAATGGCCAGGCGGCACCTTCTAAGGACATAGATAGACAGGCATGATGCTGGCAGCAGCCAAAGTCAGGGTGATGTGGATCCTAAGCCAAGTTCTATGGATGTGTCCACCTGCTGACGAGCACTACAGTGCTGTAGACCTTCTCAATGGACAACAAAGGAAGACACACTGTCTGTACACTATAAAATGATATAACATTAAGCACAATCCTCGAACCAAGAGCTAACAACTCAATGAAGAGCAGCAGCAAATAGATTTGTGTAAATAAAAAAATTTTAAAAACCATGTGTTTTATCTCTGACCTATGAGTATTACACAAACTCCACCAAATATCAATACATTTTTTAGAACTTTCTATTGTACTTTGTGAGATTATAGCATAAATATTTTAAAATGAATGAAAAAATATATTAAAATTGGGTGGATAACAAAAGAGTTGAGAATTTTTGAGAAATTGGATAGTTTTGCAGGACAGACAATAGTTATTTAAAAAAAAAAGAAGGTGCAGTTGGTAAAAGAGAAGACATATTCTAGAGGGTGTAATTAATTCAAAACAACTTTTAATACTTCTCAACTCTAATTTTCCACAGCTCAGATTACACGGACTCATAATTAGGGAAAACCAATTATGTAAATTTCACTAAACACAAAACAATCGCTGTACAAACAATGACAATACAGCCAAACTTGGAATTTACTCAGTTTGCATGGAGGAAATACTGGCTTCAAACAAGGACTTCAACTGTAACAGACTTTAGCTTTTACAGCAATGACACTTGTGTGTCTCTATGAATGACTGAACAGTGTTGTATCTGAGGTTATCTAATTCTCTCAATACAGTTGTACAGATGTGAGGTGATAAACATAGCTGACCCAACCACACATCTCATCTCCACAGCCTGATAAATAGAGGCCACACAGACAGACTATCAAAGCAAAAGAGAGGGGAAAAAACTATCTGTGGCATATTTATTAGAAACCACATCAAAGCATGAGGATTGTTAGTGACAGAAACCATGCTTTTTGACACAAATTAACACACTTTGAAATAATAGCCACTTAGTGTCAATCACACACCTCCGCTGATTCCGTGAAGTCCACACTGCCATCAGAATTATCGTCCAACTGATTATGAATCAACTTAATGGCAGCAAACTCCACATCATCACCACTGGGAGAGAAGGCACCTGAACAAAAGAAGAAGTCAATTGTTGCTTTAAATCCAATCACAGAAAGAGAAACAGCACACCATATGCCTCAGAGATCTTTTTATGAAAAGTGAAAAGTACAGCATATTTGTTGCTTGGATGTACGCAAACAGCTAATGTACATCACAACTAACTTGTCCTTAACAGGTACAACAATATCACTATAGGGAACAAGAACATGAACTATGGTGGTCATTTCACACACCTGTTTTACTTTGGTGACATAAGTGTAAATTACATACTCCAAGGCATTCAAGGATTAAGCTTGGCTCAATCAATATATAGCTGGGGTGCATTTAGGTTGGGGGGGGGGGGGAAAGGAGAGGGGAAGGCAGGGCCCCCAAAAAAGAGAGAGAAAGGAATAACAGCTAATGACACTCCTTAATATTCTCTGCTATATGTCCATAATTTTTTTCCCTTCAAGATTGCACTTAGAGAGCAGTTCTGATTCCTCTCCAGTAATCCTCAGAAGCTGATTCCTCTCCAGTAATCCTCAGAGGCTGATTCCTCTCTAGTAATCCTCAGAAGCTGATTCCTCTCTAGTTATCCTCAGAAGCTGATTCCTCTCTAGTAATCCTCAGAAGCTGAGAAAGAATGCTGTTATTCGAGAAATGTTTCTTTCCACAGAAGCTATAAAATGGCTTTGTGCATATATTTTCATTCAGCTGTGATGCAATAATATAATATCCTGTGGTTCCTTCTCATCAATCTGCAAATTTCCACCTTATCCACACTTATCATCGAATGGAATGCATCCAATTACAACTATTGACTATCTGGTTTTGACAGCAGCTTCAAATATGCATACACTGACTGAACATGATATAAAAGTCATTCAATAGGAAATTGAGTTTGTTCAGTGTTGCAATATCATCAGATTCCGCATGGTCTGACTAATCCTGCATAGAGGTAGTTAAAGAAATGTTCTGAATTATCTTGAGCCACCAAACATTCTCTAGCTATTGAGTGCTCCCACAAAAAGGGAGAGAGATACAGCAGTGGATGGATCCTGTGTTCCAAATACAGCCCTTTCACAATGCAACAACAGAAATACCTCACGGCTCAGGACGATTAATAATGTTAGTACGATGGCTATCAAATAGTTTCAGTTGGTACAATTCATAGGAGTGATTTATCAACACCATCCATGCCTAAAGGTAATCCTGAATATAAGAAATATGTAATTACCCATGACCATGGTATAACCCAGGTCACCCATGGTAACCAGCCTAATCAGAGTCACTAGATTCTTAACTCTTCAATTTTGAGGAATGGTGCATGATTTTAGCTACAAATGTTAGACTCCTTCAGTTATAAATTGTAATAGCAAGCATCTCACTCATTCTGAATGACTGAGGAAGCAATACATGTGTCATAATTCCAGTGTGACATCAGTCACATGAAGCAGTTCACAACTACACTTCGCCATGACGAATGTAAGGGGGAAACCCCTAAAAACTTTATCTTTCTTTGGTGATCTATAATCTGTTTTGAAAACACAGATGGTTGCATTTTAGTCCCCTTTTTTTAAAGCCATTTTCTTGTGTTCTTTGTTGTTTTTTGGGGGATTAGTACTTTTTGCTCTATTCTTTGACATGGTGGTTGGGGGAGGGGAAGGGGGAGGGGAAGGGGGAGGGAATTAGTATCTCACACTGACATACCATACTCGTCTAATACCAAAATAAACTGCAAAGGGTATGAAGGAACGTGAGACTGTAACAACTCTAGCACTCTCTATTATAGTACCAGCTCTTTCATATTTGCTTATGAGCCAATTACCTATCTATTCATTTCGTAGTGAATATTATTACCAGCAGTTATATCATCCTCATACAGATTGTTTCAGACTGAATATCTTGAGAAAAACACTGGGAGGGGGGGCTATATATCTGTCCCATTATCCAGTACTTCCCTGGTTTAGTCAACCACCCTCTAAAAATTATTTTTAAAAGCTGAACAAAACAAGTATATGGCACATACCTTCCAGGAGCTTCTCGTCCCACAGCTGGTGTGAGTGGGAAAGCAGCAATGCAAGCACGCAAACTTGGCCGGAAAAAAAGAAATAATTCATGGTAGGATAGTCACAGTCAACTCTTAAGAGCAGTAGGACAGAACACCTCCTTAGCACGTCTACTACCTCCCTTTACATTTATCTAGAAGTGGGAGCCTCAATATTTTCTTACAACCACAAAGTTGGTGGCAACACCTGACTACGTGTCTGTGCCTGCTGTTCCACCGGTAACCAGACGCAACTTCAAAGTTCGCAATTAAAAAAAGGTGTGGCTTTTAAGGTAACCGGACATACCACACGTTCCACACGTTCCACACGCACTAATTAATAATTCTTCTCACTCTGGATATAATTATAGGAAAATGATCAATATCATTAATATTAATCCAAGGCCGGTTAGAAGTCAGACAGTATTCTAGCACTTATCAACTTACAAGTTCTGGAGGAAGTTCAGCGTAAAAGCAGTGGTGCTGGTACTGTGCTCTTACCTGAGGATTGAGAAAACTCAGCCTGCCCTCCACATAAGAACAAAGGATATACAACAGATTATGTTACTATGAATAATCTTATCTAGGGCCACAGCTCAATAGCAATGAAAGACCCAGGCAGACTGAATTTCCCAGACAGACTGAATTTCCCAGACAGACTGAATTTCCCAGACAGAAAAGAATAGTAAACCCATGAGGGTAACAGGGTCAGTTAGAACGAAATCCATAACTGTTTTGGAGGTTTAGGGACAGTTAGAAGATGTGTGTATTAAATAGAACAAGCTTAAAACCACTAATATGTAATCTATCTATCTATCTATCTATCTATCTATCTATCTATATATAGATAGATAGATAGATAGATATAACTCATGGTTGTATGTACCTATGTAGTTAACTACATGGCTAATGGCCTGACAAACTGTTGTACCTGGAGACCTGAAAATTGATATGCATATACAACTTGACCCAGGGAATAATCTGGTCAATGTTAGAACCTCAGGAGGAGAATCCTGAGGCTGGCTGCAGCACTTGAAAAACTGGATTTTTACATGTTTAATTAAACTTCCTCCCTCCAGGACACAAAAAAGCAATTAAAAATCTTGGCTCAGTAGTTAAAGCACAGGTCTGTCAAGCTCAAATCAGTGGTTCAAACCTGGCCTAGATTGATTCCCCCCCCCCCCCCCCTTTTCATTCCTTCCTCCCCCCCTCCCCACCTTTTCCTCACTAATTTCCTTCCTTCTTCCCCCCCCCCCCCCCTCCTTTTTCCACCTATTTTTCCCTGTGAACCAGTCTTGCTTTTTTTTTCCCCCTAAAATTCTGAACACTAGATTTTTACATGTCTAACATCTTTTCCAAAAAAAAAAAGAAAGAAAAAAAAATCAATGTGCAGTGCTAGATGCACAGACTACTTATGAGCTGCTGTTATTTATTGAAACCACTTTAGAAATTGAGCCTGAGTGGTTTCAACCATGTTTCATGTTGCCATCGCTAGTGTTTAATAACTCCAGGTGGAGAACTAGCCCAATGTCCTTTCTGTTCTGGGGGAAAAAAAAACAAAAAAAAACAAAAATTTGACAACAAAAAAAAATTAACTTGACAACATAAAAAACACTAATCAAACAAAGTGAACTTCAATTTTGAGTTGACTTCATTTTTTATAGAGACAGTAGTGGCAATACTGGCTGACTTCAGGTCATCCTTGGAGGGAGCATGAAAGACATAAAGCTCTGACTTTCTGATAGTAGTAGGAATGGAGTCCAGAAGTTTGAATGTTATTTTGGTGAGATGCAACTGATTTCCACTTGGTCAATTTCACATTAGTTTTAAAAGGGTGTTGCAAAACACCACTCAATTCAGATTATAAAAAATGCAGGACATTTTAGTCAGTGGGGCAACAGGATAAGTGTCTGAAACGTAAGATAGTCTTATATGATGTGGCACAATTAACAGGAATGTGATATCTCTCATTCATTTGTGTTGTCACAAAACAGTGCTCCCACCAAAATAGAAGTGGTTGTAATGGAAACCCATTTCATTGTGGACTAACTAATTGGTTACCCCAAAAAGACACAAGACATCCTCTGCCTGTGCAATAAATAAACACACGTACACAACCAGTCACTCAACAACAGCACTGACGCTAACCCATTCAGCACAGTATCAGTTTCAATTTCAGAAATATTAACAAGAAACACAACAATATTATTTTGTCTTCTTAGTTAGCATTTAGTGTATTTTATTCACATGGATAATGTTTGTTTTTTTTCTATTCTTTTATTTGAACTGGTATTCAAAGGACGTCTGTAGCAGTATAATGAGATAAGCAGCTGTTGGAAAGCCTTTGTTTTGAACTTCAAAGATATAACAATATACCTCAGTATATAGTATATATTGCAGGACTCTAAGTTACTAGTATAGTGAGCTCTGGGCTGGCTTTCGCAAGGTGAGATGAGACAAGACTCAGTGATAATTCCACTCCACAGGCATGATGGCTCTTCTAAATCACTATCACTGTATTTCCTTGATATTTCACATCTCTAACCAACTATATATATGCTGGTATATCATAAACAAAATAATTTTCTGTTTTTGTTTTGTAACTTTAATAACAAAAATAATCTTGCTTTCTCTCTGTTTCAGTTAAAGGCAGGGCAATGGTTAGGGCTAGCAATAACTACAGTTGCACTTCATTTTATCCCCAGTTGACAAGATGAACTTTTTGAAATAATATTTATTATGTATAAACAATAAATTCAGTGATGGGTGTGGTCAGTTGACCACACACTTCCAGTAGTACTGCACTATTCCATGGTG
This sequence comes from Lycopodina hypogea, assembly GCA_963969325.1. NCBI lineage: Eukaryota > Metazoa > Porifera > Demospongiae > Poecilosclerida > Cladorhizidae > Lycopodina > Lycopodina hypogea. Next base: position 576,239 of record OZ017787.1, read on the forward strand.
ACATGTTAGTCTTATTATAATCCTCGATTTGTTTTGTTTGTTTATTTGTTTTTCTGGTAACTACTCTCAGATAGAACCCCACCCCTGGGGCTATTTTTCCTCAAAATTTTCCTGGTTGTGGTTTCAACTCTATTTGTGAGTAAACCACCTCACTTACTACAATTGTGTAAACACATACGTCAGCAAAACTGTGCTCAAACCACTTCCAGTTCTTTTTCTTTACTTCATTTTGAGCCCTGTAGGCCCAAGCATCTGGGATGAGATAGCAAACAAAAGATCTACAACTATATGAAGAGGTCTTTCTTGTCTCTGTCCATAGGATGGGTGCTATACTATATTAATTTTCAGGAGGTGTGGGGGGGGGGGGGGGGTGATGTTGTCTCCATCCGTAAGATGGGTACTTTTCTATTTACTATAATTAATTACCTAGTGACAGTGTAAAATAAAACAACAGTCCGTGTCTGCTCCACAAATAAAGCATATTCTTGATAATCAGACTTTTGTTAGTGAATAATCTTCTATTATTTTTTAATTACTGTAATTACTTTAATTTCCCCTATTGCTTTTCTCCAGATTGAATAAAGGCCTAACTCGGTTTCCACCTCATTTGACATCATGCAGTGTCCGTACTACAGTTGAAAAGATTACATATTCCAGGCTTGTAGCTAAGTACCATTGATCAACTTAGACTCACTTTTGGTTAAGAAAAAACGACAAACAAGAGAGGCCAATTGCTTGGTCCAGTTATTTTACGCGTAGTCTGCTTGCTGGATCAGTATCTTGTACTATCTCACGACATATGAGACTGACAATGAAAAACACGATTGTCTGGAGCTGCTTCCATTGTTGCACACCTGGAGGAGTAGGCATCACACAGCCTGCTCTTCATTCTAATGGAAGTGATAATATACACACTTGTACAGCTTACAGACTCTGTTCCCTTCCCCAGGTGTATATTTATAAGCATGATCAGAAGCAGCTCTTATGGTGCTGTGCATTGTGATGGATCCAACGAATATTGAACTAGAAGATCTAAAACATGATAAATTCTAATCTAGCTCTAATTTTAATTGATTGTTCTGTGACATGCCTTTGGGGTTGGCCCTTACAATGTGTGGACCAACAATATTGAATGGCTCTTCCACAAATGTAAACCATAGAAATTGTTCTGTTCTGATGAAAACCATAGACACAGAAATTAACATGATTTCATTAGTAAGCAGCACATTTTACACTTTTAAACTTACCCACAGTCCACATACCAAGGCATAAACAGAATCACACATCAGGAAAGTGAACTACAACCACCAGACACAACAAAATATAACAATACATTTTTGTGGGCAGCACAGGAATAAAAGAGAAAGATCCAAACATTTAATCCCCCCTTCCCCCCCCCTCCCTTCTCTCTCTCCCACCTGAGATGAGATGATAGGTGAAGGTCTGACCTGAATAATTGTTTCTGGTGTATGAGTGCATGATGATAGCTACCTGTTCATGGGTCAGCTGCTGAATTCAGCTACATTCCAAAGAATTGCACTATTGTTGCAGACCCTATATTTCCCCCTCATCACTGTTCCCAATGGTAACCAAATGCTCCTGCATCCACCTTCTAAGAGCCTAATGTAAATAGTTATTTCAAATCCACTGTGTAGCATTGGCCACTGTATAAAACTCAACCACTCACCCGTGGGTGTGCTGCCAGCTGACTCTGCACTAGAGGTGGAGGTAATATGGTTCCTGGTGGCACTGAATCACCAGTTGCTACAGAGGAAAGGGGTTTTGGGTTTTAAAGGAGAGAAGAAAGGAAAGGGTAACCGAAAGCTGAGATGATAAAATGGTACAAGGATATTAGGAAATAATTTTCAATACTTCAACCCATATTATGTTCATATATAGCTATGTATGTTTGCGTCAAAGATATATACATAAACAAATATTATATGCCTATTGACAAAGAGAATTTGCTGCAGGTATCCACCTGCTCACATTTGGTAAGTGTTGCTGCAAGCAGCAGATGGCATGATGATGCTAGGGAATGCTAGGGAGTGCTTGGGAGTGCTAGGGAGTGCTAGGGGGTGCTAGGGTGTGATGGGAATAGTGTTTGAGTTAGAACCATCAACTTTGTCTATTTTCTCAGTTAGATGCGGAATCTGTTGCGGTAGATCTTGCGGATTGCCATCAGAGCATAGAGAAGAGCTGTGGTTCCCACAGAAGTTAGCAAAAGCCCAAACACATTCCAGAAAATTGAACCGAGGGAGATCACAATCTGTAATTACATCATTGTTCTCACTATTATTACTAATACATAATGATAGGAATGATAATAATAACTAGAGACCTATTGCAACTTTGCCTGTAATAATTAAGTCACAAGTTATTCAACAAACAGAAACACACATGGACATGCCAACAGGTAGAGGTCTTGCCTTGTGGGACCCAGCCCATGTTAATTCCAGAGTCAAGTTGTATATGAACCATTATTATCTGGAACCTTCTAATCGGCAGTGTACCACCACATGCATTTGAATAGTGAAGTAGTAGATGTAGTATAGGTTGTCATTTTGTACCCGTTGAAGGACAGACTGTGGTTGTGATGCTATGAAGCATTCTGAATAGTCCTGCACATTGTACTAAACTTTGGTTTCGTAATTGGTGTTGGAGGCTACATTTTTGGTTCTCCTCCTGTGGATTCTGGGGGTCATACTACCTTGATGTATTGCAAATACTCCCTCAGTTCATCTTTCTTTTTTTTTGTATAACATCTCTTGAATTAAAAGCTGGTGGAGCTCACAATTGTGGTATATTGTTTGGAATGATTTGTGCAAATATATTACCAACCTAAGCACAAATAATTGCATTTTGGTGGGACATTTTTGTTACTTCTGGCACCAGACCCTTCCAGGTAAGGGTAGAGAGCCAGTTTGTTCATGATTATTCGATGATTTAACATTTTCCTTTTTTTTTTTTTTTTTTTTTTTTTTTGTGCCAGCTATTTAATTAATGATGCTGTGTCATATCACTGCAGAACTGTTAATATTTACTTCATGGAAGCTTATTTGTGCACCAGGGGTGCAAGCTGAAAGACTCAGCAAGAAACTTTAAGATACTCTAATTAATTTTGGCTATAAATCCTGCATGCTAGAGTAACCCTGCCATACCTAAACAACTAAATAAATGAAAGATTTTATAATTATGTATAAATATAGCAGAGATTGAGGCAAATTATATCCTCAAAAAACTCTTGCTTCTGCCCCTGAAGTTCTATAACTGGATGCATGACTATATGGTTGCTGAGGGAATAGTCTTGAAATTAATTGTCCATCAAATCAACACAGTAAATTTTAGCTTAACCACACATTATATAGTTTTAGCTGCATTTATTTTATGTGGTATAGGGTGCCTACCACCAAAACATAATGAAAGTACACTGTTGAAATCAGAGCCAGCTGCCCAGAAGAAAATGGGACTGAAAGACAAATCATTCAAATTAATTAGGATAATATTCATAAGGCTGCAGAAAGAATCAAACTCCTTATCAGGACAGCTCCATCCAATTGCCACTGTTCTTAAAAACTACACCTGAAGAGAGAATGTGTCTCCACCATTCTTTCGGTAAGATGTTTAATCCCAGTGAGAACAGACCCATGATCAAGGAGCTAGACTGGTACACCAGCAGCACAGCGAATTTCTGGGTGTATGTTCATCCATACAATGATTTAATGGATAGGGAAACCACATGGTCTAAAACGTGTCTTGAGTGTCTTCAATCGTGGTTTGTAGTTCATGTTGCCATTAGCTTGGACAACATTCATGCATATGAGACCCGTAGACACTGGATTTTGACATGTTAATATCTTTGACATGTTAATATCTTCCCTCCCCCCCCCTCTCCCAAATCAACGGGCAATGCTGGATGCACACCTACTTATGAGCTGCTGCTATTAGATTGAAACCACAAGGTTCAGAAATAGTGCTCAAGTGGTTTCATTCATGTTTCATGTTGCCATTGGTCCAGCCACGCCCTTGCCACTATACCCACTAGTGTTTCATAAGGCAAACTGAACATGCTTGTTTCTGCAGGTGGCAGACTTAAAATCCGCCCATTGTGTGGGTTTTCTGCTAGCTGTATTAATTGAAATTTGTCATTCCACTCAGAAAAATGCATGTAGCTGGTACCCCTGTTATCTATGTCATGTGACTCAAGGCTGTCAGGCTGTGTATGTATGCATGCATGTGTGTATGTACGTATGTATGCCTTGCACCATGGCCAAATGGTTGAATGGATCTTGATGAAACTTTTTGTAGGCATGGTCCTTGCAAAGCTGGCAAGGTTTTTCATCTCAAGTTGGGTGGGTGGGTGGATGGGAGAAGGAATTCAATTTTTTTATATTTTTAAATAGCCTAAAAATTTTTATTGGTCATTAGATAGTCTTCCAGGGAAATAATACAAAAGGGGTATACATTAGCCATAGCCCAATGGTATGGCACAGGTTTATGAAGTGGGAAATCCTTGGTTTAAATCAAGGACTGGGCCGTCATTTTTCCTTCTTTTCTTTTTTCATGTCATCCTTACTTTCTTTTTACTGTTCGATATTTTCTTTAATCAATCCTTTCTTCTTCTCTTAATCCCCCCCCCCCTTCTTTCCCCCTTGTTTATGCTAACTTTGTTCATTCTTACTATGCAAACTAATCCTACTATAGTTCTCATTTTGTTTGTTCTTTACAGCTCAAATTTTCAGGCTTTGATTGGGGTTACCCTGACTGGGTTGGTTATGAAGAAATTTGGTGAACGTTTGATAACTCCTCCAGAAGATTGGGTGTAAAAGGATCAAATCCTCTGGGTTTGATGGGGGTTACTCAGAGTAGGTTATGAGGAAGTTTGGTGAACCTGGTTTGTTTGATAACTCTTCCCAGAAGATTGGGCCTAAAAGGATCCAATTCTCAGATTTTGATGGGGGTTACTCTGGGTTGGTTATGAGAAGGGTTATGAGAAGTTTGGTGAAGATTGGTTTGTCCTATAACTCCCCCCCCCTCCCAAATCCAACACAATGACCATACTAAATTCCCTATGACATGCTGTTTGAATCCCACTCCCAAGTTGAAAATTGGCCAGTATCTGTACTAACAAGTGTACTGATTAGCATCCACGACAGAGACAAGAGCAAAGCAGGCAGTTAAACCCCCACCCCCAAGTCGAAAATTGCCAGTATCTGTACTAAGTTAGTAACAGTTGTACTAATTAGCATCCATGACTGTGACAAGAAAAAGGAGGCAGGATCCACATTGCCTCCTCAAGGGTTAACACGGCAACTACAATCAGGGAATTGTGCAATATAATAGACATGCATGGCAGCCATGCAATAACTGTCATAATTCATTGGATACTTCATTCTTTGTGATATTGCATATAGAACAAGGAACTATTGATGTAAAAGTGTATTTCACATGCACATGATTTGTAATGTGCATCAATGTGGAGACTGTGTGTAGGACTTAGAAATGTGTTGGTCAATATATATTGTAATTTTCACATGTTCATGATGTGTACATATGCATTGAGGTCTGTCTATATTGTGTGTAGAACTTGGAGGAGCCCATGCACGATGCTGGGGAGTGAGTCTAGCAAGGGGTTGGGCCTGCAAGGGCACAATATAGCACTCAATAACACTGACTGATGAACATGGATGAGTTATCATTTGATCTGATTACTCACTTGCTGAAGAACATGATCAAAATGCCTGCAGACAACCTGGGGAAGTAGTGTTGCTGAGCGATGTATGCCAAGGCCAGGATAGGTCCGTCTATCTCTTTCACAGGCACAAATAGCTTGTCCTCCGACTGGAACACAAAAGAAATAAGAATGAATGCATTTTGACAATTTTTGGTGTGTTCGCTTAAGAATTTTTTTTACCTTCAAGAGACCAATATGGACCAATACTTCATTTAGAAACTCTGGCACCAGACCAGCCACACACAGAGGTTGCACCAGAGCATCTGAATAACCAAAATGAGCAAAATATTAAAATTGTATTTGAAATAAAAGCCACATATTAAAGTCAAGAGTCTGTTTGTCATTGTGTTCTTGAACTCCTCCCAGTTTTGGTGAAATGTTCCCCAAGTTAATTTCCTACATCAATTTAAATCCTAATAATAAATTGACAATGATCATCCTCTGTCTGTGTGTGTATGTGTGGTGAACTCCTAGACACCTGAGCATATTTTGATGGCACTTTGATGGATATTCTCTATGGCCTCAGAATGTCTGATAACATTTTTGATTTGACTACTTACTTGTTGCTGCTGCCAATATTTAGAATGGAATTCTGGTAAAAGGTCATTGATTTCACCACCCCCACTCAAACCCCTTCCGTCCTCCCCAAACCAACAACAGAAAACAACAAAAATATACAAAAAAAAATAAATGGTTGAAATTAGGAAGGTTTGAAAATACTGCTACCTTTATAATTTCCCTTATTTGCACATGCCCACAACCCACAATTGTACTTGCTGTAGCTGCTCTCTTCTTCCATGTAAGGGGTTGGGATAGAGAGAACACTGCAGCAGCTTCAATTGTGGAGTGGGGCCATTTGGAGAGGTGAGAAGCATTATTGCATAGTTATCCACTGAAGGAGCAGTGGCTGCTCCTGCAGCCATTCCACAAGCACCAGATAAAACAGACTTTTATTCGATATCCAGACCACCCCTCCTCTTGATTTATACTTACTAGGGAAAAATCCACCCTTCATGCAGATTTTCCTGATATAGTTAAGAAATTGTCTGAATTGCTTGCCTCTGCTCATGTTACTCCCAGAGTAGAGTTGTGTATACATACCACGTTTTAGGCCTGTTGTTCCAAAGGTTTGCTTGGCCAAAGTACCATTTTGGCTTTTATTGGTCTGATACAAACACAGAAAAGGCGTGGCCTTATATACATTCTTAAAACGTCCCCCTGGTGACACTAATTTCTAATATATATGGGTTCGTGGATATAGCTACCAAGGTTTGTGTTGAATTTTTTTTTTTTTTTTAATTTTAGAAATATCATTTCAAAATTTTAGCCTTAGGCACCAACAGGAAGAGGTATAGCCAGGTAGGACCCACCCCTTGTTACTTCCAAAGTCAAGTTATGTGCACATACCAACTTGCCTATAGATCCATTTTCTCTGGCAAATGTACCATTTTTGACTCTTTAAATTCAGAAAGAGGTGTGCCATTCAAGCATGACTAAAGGATACACAGACAGACACACTATTCCCACTTTATAGGATAGATGTGGCTATGAACGTATGTATATTAGTAGTGTGTCCATGCTACCATCGAAGCACTGAATCAAACTAACCCAATCTTTATGCTAGACACAAGATACACACAAAAATTGGGCCAGTGGTACCACCTCTTCTTGTGGTCATCTAGGCTAAAATTGCCAAAAATGATTCTTATGGAAAACCCTTGGACCTAGACACCTGAAACTTGCCAGGCACACAGATCATGCCAATGAAAGCAACATGGGTTTCCCTCCACCTGGCCACACCTCCTCCTCTGGGAGTGTCAGGCTAAAAACACCAGGTACATCTGCTAAGGGTTCAGTCAGATGGTCTCAACATTTTCTGGGGATGATGTTGACATTCAAGAATGCTTTACCAAAAGGTGAAATTTGACTATTTCTTCCCCTTCTATCTCTTATTCATGCATTGTTTGTATATTTTGTGGTGGGGTAGATACACACCTCAGCAGCTGAAATGAGAACAAATGTGAATGAAGTGACAAATGTTCCTTGAAATTAGGATTCACTAAACCACATCTCCCCCCTTAATTTTTTCTTCCTTTTATTTTCTTCCCATCCCCTCCCCCTTCAATATCCAGACGACTCTGATACAGTGAGGACCAATCCCACTGGAACATGGTATGTGATGGCGTGTGACCACAATCGTATCAATAACCTTCCGTGACTGTGTCTAGCCACATCCATAAAATATTAATGGAGACAGTTAGATTGGTCAAGAAGGGAAATGAAGTGGAACAAAATTTAATTGAACCCTCAAAGTGCACACAGAGCCACACCCACAGGAGAATAAAATCTCTCCAGTCACATGCTGTACTAATCAGGCTGAAATATGACATGTGGGCTTCATGTGACCATGAACGTTATTACCATCTCATGTTTGTGCTTATGGGCGTGGTTTGGCCAACAAACATTAGTGTAAAAGTATGAATGCCAATACCACCACATCTCATTCAAGTTGCTACAGCAAATCTGGCTTCAGCTACTGATACCACTTTCATCCTTGGCTGCACCAACACCACCATGCAGCAAGGGCTGCAACAGGACCACTGGTAATAATTATCAAGAGCAGGCGTAAATTTGAGAGGAGTTGAGAAATTTTAAATTTAGCGCGTCAAATCGCGTCCTTTGTGATAAAATAAGAAGAGAGAGCAGAGGGTGGGGGAAAAAAATAAGGAAAAAAGGGGAAACCACCTACAAGATCCGCTGTCCCCAGGTGGTCACCCATCCAAGTACTGAGCAGGCCTTATAGTGCTTATTTGAACAAAAAGAGAATTTTGCCCCAAAATTGTCTGCAGATTTGAGTAGCTGTGAGGTGGTCACCCATCCAAGTACTGAGCAGGCCTAACAGTGCTTAACTTTACTAAGTAATTTCAATTGAAGTCATCCCAAATTCACCCCAAAATTGTCTGCGGACTTGAGCAACTGTGGATTCTAAATGCATTTTTGGTGGTATTTTGCAAAACGATAGTCAAATAGCACGCAATTTGAATAATAATAACAATAATAATAATAATGGAGCCTTTAATCATCACATTCATCTCCCCTGCCCTTCTCCTGAACTGACCAACTGTGCTCTCGATGACCGACTGCACATCCGCATGTGTTCTCCCTCCCGAATGTCCTCTATAGTCTCGGGTCACCTTGGTGAACATGGACACTGAGAGAGACACCCAAGCCAGCTCCTGGTCCAGCTTGGCCCCATCATCTCCACCCACTAAATTGCCCCTCACTTGGGAGTCTACAAGCAGTCGCACTTCTCTCTCACTCAATAGCAAACTCTCTCCAGTTTGACTATTGAGATAGCCAGAAAGTGTTGCCTATCAGTAATAATAACATGTTTTTGGTCTAATAATAAAGACAAGAATGAATATGCACAGCTGGCGCCATACAATAACATATACTATCTGATGGAAAAACAGCTGGAAGTTTACACAGTACAATACACATGTGCACATAGGACTCATTGAGATGGCCAGTCAACAACACACACATTCCACACAAGTCAAAGAGAAGGTTTGAGTCAGAGGGTGAGAGTGTTTAGCTTTTCGGATAGCACATCGACCTATGTGGGAGGAGAGAAGAAGGCAGAGTCTAACATTGTGTGCACGCTTGCAGGCCACCTCGACTGACTATGCCTCAACAATATGCACTCACCGGTCTCTGTTGTGGTGTATCTCTCCTCTCTACTCCATTCTCCTTAGCTTGTACCATCACTTGGTTCTCAACATTATTCTCTTCATCGGCTCTTCCCCCATAATGTCTATTTTCACCATCCTCCTTCTCTTCTTCCACTTTCACCACCTTTTCTTCCCCTCCATTGTCTTTGTCCACCTTCTCTTTCTTGACCTCCACCTTCTCCTCCTCCTCATCCCTTTCCTCAGCATCTTCCTCCTCCTCATCCTCACCATCCAACAATCCCTCGTCCTCACTGAGAGATCCAAGAGCATCCAAGCGTCCTTTTGCCTCTAAACATTCCTTCAAAAGCTCAATGCCTTCCTCATAGAAAGAATTCCCTAATGTTCACATAGCCACATAACGAATATATCATGACCAGAATATTTATGGTCACATGGGGGTCATGTGACATGATGTACTCTTACCATTCAGATTAATCTTCTTCAGTTCCCTCTTATTAGCAAGTGCCTCAGCAACTGCTAAGCCAGCATCTTGGTCAAGCTCACCGAAACTCATATCTAATTCCTATAGTCATGTGGTACCATCATTATTGTGTGCACATAATGGACACACTGGGAGGAATTATATATTGGAAATTGCACGTGGGCATATAGATGTAAACTCTATGGAATGTCAGTACCTTGAGGTGTGGGTGGCCATCCTTTATGGCGGCAGCAATGGCCCGAGCACCATCAGATCTCAACAGACAGTCTCCAAAGTTGATGACTCTCAGCTCCTGTAGGCTGGGGAGGACCTCTGCCATGGCCAACGAGCCCACCTCAGTGAAAGTATTGTCGTTGAGATCAATGACCTACAACACATTGAGATTACACACATTCAGACACTAACACTAAATGGTCGCCTTTGAAAAACTACTTGCAATCCCTCAAGATCAACTATTGTTGAGTTCCCATCACCACCACCATTATCATCTGCATCAGACAAACACACCAACTTATTGGCTGAACAAAATTCATTGCACAATATTTTACAGCAATCATGCTGTATTTTATCTTACTTGGATCTTATCAAATTTAATGTTACTTGTTTTTAAACAAACAAATCGAGAGCTATTGTTTATGGGCCATGAGTTCCCCATCAGTATCACCATTTCACCTTCTATGTTTGGCAATCACTTCACTGGGTACAGACGTGCTAATCAGATGATCTGTATCTGCCAAATTGCAGTAAACTTCTAACCTACTCTCCCTTGTTGGGGGGGAGGGGGAGGGAAAAAGGGAAGTGATTTGAGTCCAAATAAAACCTGTTTGCTCTATAAACACACACCCTCTATTTTTCTTGCACACAGAGACACACACACACACAGCATGCTTGCACACACAAATATATTGCACACACAGGTGTTCACCTGAAGGTTAGGATTGTGTGAGAAAGAACGAGAAAGGGCAGAGATTCCATCCTCGTTGATCCCATTCTGGGTCATAGACACACTGACCAAAGAGCCCACAGTCTGCAAGAACAGGAAGTTGGTAAAGGAATGTTTGCACACAAAGACCTACACATGTCTATCCATTCAATGAAGTGAGTAGACACCTCAAACACTTCTGCGAGGGCTGTGGCCCCTTCATCCTCTAGCCTGTTCCTGCCAGCAACAAACTCCTCCAGAGCTAGCCTCTGCCCAGTCTTCTGGGCCTCTGTGTGGCACTGCAGCAGACACCTGGCCAGGATCTGTGCACAGTGAGAACACCATGACACACACACACACACACACACACACACACACACACACACACACACACACACACACACAGGGTTTTACATATTTTCAACATGAACACAGAATAAAATTTTATCTTGCTTAATGAGTTCTCGCCATTGCCTGGTTCACAGTGCGCACTCCACAAACAAAGGCATAATAACACGTACTGCAAGTTGCGTGTACTGTGAACACAATATGTTGTCCAAAAGCACTGCAAGGAGTGTTTTCTTTTTTTTTACCAACGACATTAGCAATGCAAGAATTGAACTAAATTATATTTTTTATGCAACACGCAGTACGTGCTGGTATGTCTATGTGGTGCATGCACTGCGAACCAGGGTTATTACTCCCATTTATAATAGTCCCCCCCCCCCCCCCCCAACATACACAGGAATACATAATGTTTTACCATGGAGGACATACCAAATATATAGAGTGATACAGACATTTCTAATTCTCCCTTCCTATAGACATGGCTAGATTTATTATGGAAAATCAAATAATATAAAAAGGAAGAAAAATACGAAATTCCAATCACTATGAACAAACATCAACCCTATATGTATATATATATATATTCCTCACACATTTCCACTCACACAGCACACAAATCCTGTACCACTCGTCGCCACTAGAGAAGGCAAGGCCTACATTTTTTCTCCCATTATCCCCTCATAACTAATGCAACTTTACATGATGATCTCTCACAGTCTCACAGTTGCTGCATTTAGGTCTATGTTTGAACATGCCCGGCACACCAACTCAACACCCAATGACACAGTTAGTAAGCAACACATGCAGCCAATTGGTTATGATGCCAAGGATATGAATGGTCACCAAAAAGTGGAAGAGAAAATTGAAGTTACAGTTGCCATAGATCTATTGGTTTAGCCACTGTAAGTCTAAGATCTTGGCAGTTTCTTTTAGTCCAAACTACAGCCCTGATCAAGATCTGATCGGTATAAATCCTGTTCGAACTACACTCACATTTTCTAGGGTAAGATCCGATCTCAATCCCACTGGTCCACCTACCAGGTGGTAGATCTGGATCTCTGTAAGGTAAGATCCAGTGAAGTTCATTTGGTAAAATTTTTGGTTGGCTGGGGTTTGTAAAAAATTAAATAATAGATTTAAGGTTGATCCTGAAAGAGCATGGCAGCTGGTTGGGGTATGGAAGAGACCAGGGCATTAGTAGGAATTTGGGGAGCTGCTGAAGTGCAGAGTCAGCTAGATGGAGTTGCTAGGAATAGGTCCAGAGTACCAAAAAGTAGCAATTTCTCTAGCTGGCTCTGGCTATGAAAGAAGCTGGCAGCAGTGCAAAACAAAAAATAAAAAACCTCATGGAGAGGAATAGGAAGGTAGGTTCACTTGCCTGTTGGCTTTTTTTAATTTTAAATTTATAGATTTGAAACTATAAGTTAAATACCAATACTTTTTTCCCCTTTCCTTCCACTTGGGCAAGGTGAAGGGTGAGAACAACTGGTCAGGCAGTTCCTCAGCAACTTGTCCTCTGTACCAAGGAGTAACTACAACCTTGGGCAGCAGTGCTGCCTCTGCCCACCAACCTCATCAACAACCCAAACCAGCTGCACATCCTTTCATATCAATATCAAAATTTTTTTACAAATCCCCCCCCCCCCCCCCAACCAAAAATTTCACCAAAAATTTCACTTGGAAAAATCATGGCAATAAAACAATAAATTTGATAAATCTTTCATATTTCATGCTTGAAATCATAGTGAGGACAAGATTTATATAGATTGGATGATGATCAGAGTTATCAGGATCTGATCTAGATAAATCTCTACTGTAGTTTGGACAGGCCTTTAGAACTTGTAATGCTTTCTTGAACATTGTATTACTATCCAATATGTGAGAAATGTCTGCCTGTTAGAGTGATACTTCCTCAGAAACCACCTGAGCTAAAGCCCCCCTCTAGTATGGGGAAAGTCTATGGGTATGCCCAAGTTATAGGCTATATTACACAATAGTCTGTCTGTTAAAGCATTAGCTACAGCCACCAATGTTGGCATGGCAGAGAAGCAGTCTGCTTGCTATCATTACTGAGGCTATTTGGTAACAACCTGTGGACTGGCCTCCCTCAGTGGCCACCACCTGTTAAATCTATTGAATTGTTGAAAAAGTCAGTAAAATTTTCCCTGCAAAATCAAATCAATTGTATTACATCTTTCCAGTAAGTACTTTAGAAATCAAAGGATCTATTTCGATGAACCTTTACCAGAACAGACCAAGCCATTGATAAAATCCCCCTCTCCCATATACCCCAAAAACAAATAAAACTAATTGATGATCTTTTACCAGAATTATCCATAAAGGCCCATCAGAACAGGAAATGGATTGAACCTGGGATCCCATCCTCCCCCAAAAGCAGCTTAGCTTTCCCCTCCCTCTTCCCATCACAAGAAATTCCTACTTGCAACCTCCAAAACGACTTAATGTGCTATAATTTTCATGAAAAGTACAACATACACTCACTGAGATGTGTACAAGCTAAAAGGTTTCCTTGCCCCCCCCCCCCCCCCCAACAACCTGCCCCCAAGCAACTCTTTCAAGATGAAAACCCTGAAGTGTTGGGTCAATTATCCATGAAACAAAGCACAAAAGCATAATAAAATTGTAATGAAATAGTGACTCTAGAAGTAAGCATCAAGTCTATTTCATTTCCCCTGTCAAATAGTCCTTGAAAATAAAATTTGTCTGTTGCACCCCAGGGCAATAGGAATATTCATTCCAAATTTTATCAAAATCGGTCAATGCGATAGCCCCATTTAGTGTTTTAGGCAGATGAACCTTTACCAGAATCCCCAAAATGCTTGAAAATGCTTGAAAATGCTTACCCCAGTCCAAGCTCGATCCAACATTTTCTGCCACATCTCTGAGCCATAAAGAACATCCATACATTCTCATCATAATTGGTCCACTCTTCGAGGAGGAATTCCCGGACACACACACACAGACATCGGTGCATTATTATCTTTTGTTTATTTTCTTTCTTTCTTCATCATGAGGTAACCAACATTTCTGTGTTCTGTTGAATATTTACACCTTCCTCACTTCCAAGAGAAGATTCGTGTATGAAAACCATATTCACCATTACGACTCCTCAACCTCTTGCAAAAGAGGAATAAGATCATTGCTATGTGAAATGAAGTTACAATATACTTTGTATAAAATTAAGTGTCCAGAACTGTTTTCTTTTGTTGATTTTTTTTTTTACTGACAAAATAAAATATTCAACAAGATAAGGATTATATTATTATTGTTGTTGATGAAAGTGGTAGTAGTAGCAATAGCAGTGTAGCCAATGACACAATTGTTCAAGCAGCAGAAGTCACCTAATATGTAACAAAATTTGCCGAACTATTCAAAATTTCCAATTAAAAAAAGACAGAAAAAAAAGAAGGAAATGTAAACTAAAGCCCTGTCCACACTGCACAATAAAACTGGTTTTACTGGTGTCTGGAACGGGTTCCACATGTCCATACTTCACCCAGTTTCATCCCAACGGGTTCCACCTGAAACCTTCAGAAGGATAAGTTTCAAGTGGCTCCGATTTATTGAACATACCGGGGTTTTTATTGCTGATGTTTGCCATTAAGGGTTTAGCTACTAACAGCTCTCCCCCCCCCCCCCCCCCCCCCCCATCTTCTCTTTGTGCAATGATATTGCAGAGAGAAAGAGACAGAACAACGGAGCCCACCAGAAAATAAAATACCCTGTTTCTATACGTGGTAGAGGAAAACTAATTAATTTCCCCAGCCAGTTAGTCAGCCCACGCGGGTGATGTGGAGCGGGTTCAGCCCTATGCTAGTGTGGACACAAGAAAACGTTTGGAACCGGTTGTTGCTGGAGAGAGGTACAAACCTGTTTATAGTGTGGACAGGGCTTTAGAGTTGGAGGGACTATTTTTTTGTGTTGTTGTTGTTTTTTGTTGTTGTTTTTTGTTGTAAATGTAAAATTGATTTTGACGCATTCTGTACGTTTTTTTTATAGTCATTCAAAAGTAAGTCTCAAGTTACTGTAAAGCTAGTTTTTTTTAGCATAATTTCTTTTTGCTAAAGGCCAAACTGAGTAACATGTCCAATACACTGTTTTATATTTGCCAATTATATCGACAGTGGAACCTTCCTCCTGCAGCCGGCGTGGCACAATCTAGAACTATTGGCAAAGCATTGGAAGCGAAATCCAAACGTGAAAAAAAAGAAACAAGAGACATTTTGAAGATAATTGATTTGTTTTGTATACCAAGGGTACCCCATAAATATGTATAAATTGCTTAGTCAGCCACTAGAACAGCTGCTTCTGGCTATTCCATTAACCACGACATTCTGTTTGAGTTGATAATCCTGGAAGTGCATGCTCTGTAGTCTAGACACACAGTTAAACCTTGTCACTGAACCTTCTTCTATTGACAGCAGCCGAAATATGGTTGCCCATTGGCCACAGAACATTCTAGAGTTATTAGGACGACAATATGGTCACAAAATATTCCAACCAATTCACTATTCAGTATAACAAACAAAACAGTGGGCTACACTCTTTAGCACATTGTAACCGGGGAGATACAAACTTCATGGAATTTAGGAACTGTTTTCTAGAAAGTGAGTGCTTGATGAGTGCAGTATAGAACTGATGATGAAGAAGATGTAATCAAAACTACCCTGCCTCCTACTGATTCCCACACATTAGTAGGTGAACCAGTTAGTTTGTACCAAAGCTCAGCAGAAAAAAAATCTAAAAATACAAACCAAGACTCAGTCATAAGGTGTAGGAGCAGATATATCCTTGCAGGTACTGCTGTCATGAAAAAGTGGGGATGTTTTGCAAATGCATGAACCAACCATAAATAACCCATTTCTATTGGATGCAACTATGGCTAGGCAAAATCAATAGCCTCTTGGGTTGGACAAGAATCAAATACCATAACCCCATCACACACACACACACACACACACACACACACACACACACACACACACACACACACACACACACACACACACACACACACACACACACACACACACACTGAACATTCACCACTCACTGTGCCTCCTTTAATTCCAAGTCCATTGTTATTAAACTTTAAAACTTTAATGGAGTAGAAGGAAGAGCTGGTCAGCAGAGGGATGATGGGCTCCACACCAGTAGGTCCCAGGGCATTGTCACTCAAATCAAGTTCAACCAAACATGCATTTGCCTTCATTATGCCACCTCCAAGCGCAATCTAAACAGAAAGGAGTGGAAACATTCACTATAGAAACATTCACTATAGAAACATTCACTATAGAAACATCCCTATAGAAACAGCAATATTTATCATGATATACTTATCATACCAAAGAAGGTGGGATTTCTGTCTTCAGTCTGCTGACAAAAATATCAGCCCATAGTGCTCTGGCAAACTTTGGTTTGTGAGCTAGGCACTCAGCAATGGCTTGAGTGGCCTCAACTCCAAAGCTGTTCCCACTCAGCTGAAGAGCAGTTAGTTCCTCACACTTGTCCATTTCATCAATAATATCAGCAACTAGGCATATAAAGCACATTTAATCTTACTAAAATGTGCAACCGTACTGCATTAAAAAGGGGGAGTTAATGCGCTTTTATTAGAAACCACCAAACTCACCATCTTCTCCGTTGTTGAGCAATTTTCCCCATCCCCCAATGCACACTAATGTGTCGGGGGATTCCTTGCACGGTTCCATCAATCGCAGGTTAACTGAAACACAGCTAAAGAACGACCCAACACCCCGCAAAGTTATTCTTCACTAAAGTTGCTAAGCTACTAACAATTTTTCAAAAATGGTGTCAAATAATAAATGCGGAGTCAGCATCCAATGATGACGTCACTATTACACTTGCCTGCTTTAAAAATGGCAATAAGAAAAGCCTAAAACTCAGAGGAATATTATACTCTAGCTAAAATTTACATCTGTCCTGTTTATATGCATATAGCTAATATTTATTAAATCAAAAATTAAAGAGGGAAAAAATCCTTAAGTGCCTTGAATCCTCCTTTAGGCGGTCACCCTCTTCATTTACAAGGGTCATAATGATATTGGAAATGTGTAGGAGATGAGGTGAGGGGAGAGGGTCATTTTAAAGTTCTTATGAGGAATATTATTGTGTCTAATCAGAGAAGATGCTACAATGCAATAAAGTGTAAAATAAATTATATTTGGATTGTAAATTCTAGTGTTACATGGATGAGTACAAAATGATACATTATACTTACGACTACATGCAAATCCCCAGCCCCTCCCCAAATATGACAATATAACATAATCATAAGTAATTCAATGAGAATTAAGGGGGGGAGGGGGGTTGGTGAAATGAACTGGCCAGCTAGCGAAAAGGGAAAAGGAATGTTAACATAATGCAAGCGACCCTGTAACTTGGTGAATTGCTCCGTTGCACGCGCTTTTGCCCGCTCACAATATGGTAATCCTTTACCTGACAGACTGTTGTGGCGCAGTCTTCCGAACAGTTCGAAGTTCACACCCTGAAGTAACACTGCAGTACTGGCCCTGAAGTAACACTGCAGTACTGGGGAAAAAGGGAAGGAACGTAGCCAGAAGTTCTTCACAGCCAGCGCTGGGCCGTACAGGCTGCCATGGGTAGGAAGTCAGGGCGGGCAACGAAAATTGACGCCCGGACATATAGGGGCACTTTAGATGACGTTCTAGGCAAGAAGAAACTTCAGAGGAAAGCGGTTGCGAAGGACGGTTCTTGCCTTTTCAGAGCGGTAGCAGAACAGGTATGGTGTGTGTTCTGGTGTGTGTAGGTGTGGTTTTATTTATTTAGTTTTGTTTATCCTAACCTGTGACTTTTGTGAAGGTTTACTGCAGCCAGTACTATCATGACAGAATCAGGAAGAAATGTGTGGCATATATAGATGTACACAGGGATGACTTCAAGGAGGTAGCTAACCAGTTGGTTTTTATTTTTGGTATTGATAATAATCTTTTTCCCATTCCAGTTCATCACCCAACCATTGGATCAATATTTGGAACAGCTTTCAAAGGAGGTATATACATGCCATATCTAGTTTATTATTATCACACATCTCAGTTCTGTGGTAACACTTCATTGTGATAGTAGATGCAAATAAATATTGAATGTCATACTATCTCACTTATACTAATAAATACTATTCAGTAACATTTATAATAACTAAGGTTAAAATCAGTTTGTGTCGAATTGGAAAAAAAATGAATGAACTGATCATCCGGTCAACAGATGTGAGAGTTGAGAGTTGAATGTTTCTGTCTCTGTTGTGTGCAGCTGTGGGGTGGTGAGGTGGAGTTAGTGGTGCTGAGTCGACTCTATGAACGCCCCATCGTAGTCTATCAGGAGCTCGAGAGCACTAAGATACAGGAGCAAATCTTCCCTGCAGGCAAGGAGGGAAAGAAGAAGGGGTGTTCCATGGACAAGTTCACTAACCCTGTGAGTGCTCCACCTTTTGCCTACTTCCTCGAGTGTGTATGGGCAGGTGGAGTATTAGTCATGCCAGTATGTGTACACTTTTTCATTGTTATATTGTTGTGTTGGAATCAGATTCTGTTGGCTTACTTGGACGGCAACCATTATGATGCTGTCTATACGCTCGACCATATGAACTCTCTATCATTCTGTCAAGGTAATTCTCTCTTAAGTTTCATCACTTTGATCCTTTTCCCCCTTTTTTTCCCTTTCTCCTACCCCTTCCCATCATCCTCTCCTCTTAGTCTTTATCCAGCTCCATGTTTGCCCTTTCTGAACCTTCTCTTTCCCTGATCTCGATCTAACACTAAGTTCCCCCTCCAATCCTCTCACACTTACCTTCTAACTTTCTAGCTCATGCACACACACACACACACACACACACACACACACACACACACACACACACACACACACACATTCACACACAGATACATGCACACACTTGCACGCATACACACACACACACACACACACACACACACACACACACACACACACACACACACATTCACACACAGATACATGCACACACTTGCACGCATACACACACACACACACACACACACACACACACGGCGTGTACACATGCACGCACACATACACACACACACCATCAATCACCATCACATTCCTTGCATCTTCCCACTCCCTTAATTTGAATACTGATCATTTCCTTCTGAGAGATTTTGTTGATCTCTTTCTGGGAAATTCAGTTTATCTTTTCTGAGAGACTTTATTCACTTCTTTTGGAGACATGGTTTGTGTTCTCTCATATATGAGTCCACCTGCTGTAGGAGTGTTGTATACTGCTCTGATGGAGAAGGTATTCAAGGACGTCATCCCTGAGTCCTGCAAGAAGAAACTGACTCACTTGCAATTGTCCGACATGGAGAAGATGGAAAGTCTTCGAAAAGAGAAGTGGACTTCTGGTGCAAATAGGGAACCTGGGACGCCTGGTGCAAATAAGGAACCTGAAGTAAAGGCGCTCTTTAATTTGAGTCGTCATTATGGAACAGAGGAGCTTGCTGGTATGAGCTGGACGAGGTACCACAATTCTGCCCTCCTCCTCCACAGGATAAAGAGAGCATGTAAGAGTGGATCAGTTGTTGATTGGATTCATCTCTCCTGTATGTATAAACTGCAATAGCTGTAGCCCTGATTACGGTTGACTTGTGTGTTCAGTGTGTTGGTAGATAATACTTCAGTGCCTCACTGAACCAACAGGTGTCATCATTTGTCTAGAATTGAGGTTAAATAAACATGCTTAAGACCCTCTGGCATTCATTTCAGAAAATTTATTATTTTTCTTCTTCAAAATATGATTTTCACTTCAAAGTGCAATTTTAGCTTATTTTCAGTTTCTATAGTGGATAAATCAATATTCATACCAGGAAGTGACACCAAAACATGAGCTCTAAGGCAAAATGTCCCACAATTAGACCATTGTGGTAGAGCCTAACTAAGGACTTTGTATTTTCATCAGTATGGCTCTCCCTTCTGTTAGAGTAAATGTGTAGTAGGAGAAACTCTGCTCCATGTCCACTGATGACTGGCATCCAGATAGCCCTTACAGCCACTGCTGAGAGTAATGGAAAGCAACCATGTATGGCCTCCCAAAAGCTGACAAGGCTAATGGGTGAGAAGTAGCATTCTGCCAGAATGGGGTGTAAATGGGCCAACCACTCAACAGGTAGCTGGTAGCTAGGGTGTTAGATTCTTTAATCCAAGGACGACATCAAACTGAACTGAGCAACGTCATGGTCCGTTATGGGAAGGAAACTGACAAGGATCATACGTATATAGTAAGAGTTAGTAGTAGGATGCTTGTCAAAGTAACCCTCTTTATTTTCTTCAGCGACTTGTTGTTGGTTGCTTTTTCTTACCCTTTCTGGTTCTGACTGCTTGGACAGCTTGGACAGTACATGATCAGTTTTTGTTCCGAAGGAACTTTTGACTAGTCCGCTTTTTAAGTTTTCTAGAGAGTGATACAGGAAGTTGAAAACTTTGTATTCCAATGGCGACTATGCATAGTGCTAATAGGGGTACCATTTCCTCTTAATTTTTTTGAGGCACGTGAGCCAATGTAGGCAGCATTTGAAGGGTGTTCACCACGTATCACCAACCTCAGCTTTGTCTCACCTAGCCAGACCCTTTACCAAATGCTGCGCTGAAGATGAGTGTTTGGTGACACCACTATACCTGACCATTCAATATCCTCCAATTCTTAAAGGTAACTGGATGTTGTGAATATCATTATAGCGGCCGGGGATGTTTTTTTTTGGGGGGGGGGGGGGGGGGGGGAAATTATTATAAAATGATGTCTTCATTTACTGAGATTTAATCTGTTCCATTCTAGTCAGTCAAATGCTTAGTTATGATAGGCTAAAGCCTTTGCATCTTCACATAGTTGTAGGGTTTAGGTGTCGATATTCTAGGGGGTTTGCCTGTGGGATATGGCAGGTGTGTGTCTGTTCTATGGTTGCTTCTCCCAGAGCCATCCGTGACCCATTGTCTGTGTAGTGACTCCTTGAACTGCTATAATTGATGGCCATGCACAGAGAAACTAACCTTAAGCTGCAAAGGCTTCCAGCTACCGTTGCCTAAAGTGATTGGCTAACTCTAATGCAGCAGCTTCGATCCAGTAGATGCAGCCATGACTGAATTTAATATTTTGGTTGCACTATAATGATATTCACAATTGCCGGTTACCCTCTAGAATCAGAGGGTATTGAACTGGTCAGTTGTAATGGTGATGCTGATAAATGATATAATACTTGGCACTGGGTTGTTCTTCTACATTCATACTAGCAAAAATTCTGCCCTACGTAGTTTTTGGTTGAAAGTCCCAAGTTGATTACCCCAGGACTTTTTTTTTTTTCGAATTATTTTTCCCTTTTTTTTTTTTCAACTGTTTTTCCCCTTTTTTTTTCTCTGTTTATTTCCCTGTTTATTTCACCCCCAGTTTTTTTCCTGTTTTTTTCCTGTTTTTTTCCTGTTTTTTTCCTGTTTTTTTTCCTGTTTTTTTCCTGTTTTTTTCCTGTTTTTTTCCTGTTTTTTTCCTGTTTTTTTCTTTCCCTTTTTCTTCTTTCTTCCTCATTCATTCCTTTTTCTTTTTTCTTCCTCATTCATTTCCTTTTTCTTTCTTTTTTCTTACTTTCATTTGACTCAGATTTAAAGTACTGTATTTGTATGCATGTCCATCTACTACTGGGGCCAATAGGCTCAATTTTAAAACTACAGAGTCAAAATAAGTAGCCAGAGTAAAAATCAAGTCTTCCAGCCATGGTTTCCTCAATTCATTTTTAAATTATTAATTTTGGGCTTCAATGGGATAAACTAACAAATATAGCTGTGCAACTGTATTAGAACAGCAGCTACATTTTTAAAGGTTGGGTTGAGGGGTCCCCCCCCTGGTTTTAGTGGCATGCTTTTTCTACTTCCAGTTTAATACAGAGACAACAAATATTAACCACAAAAGAGGAAGTTAAAGGGTAAGTAGCACCTAGCACTGTTTTAAAGGAGGAATTAACTGATATCTCTCCCATATGTGATGATACCGCTGCTATTATACTTCATCTCTCTAATTGCTGCAAACCATCTGATTTGAGTAATCTCCTCTTGATAAGATTCAGCTGTGCACAAGAGAAGAGAACATGGGTTACAAACATTCAGTGACATCTGAAATTACAATCACATGTCAATATTTAAATATGTGTAGTTTATTTACTTTTTTTTGTTCTAATGACGATTTATACTGAAATTGATGCAGAAAAAATGAAATATTGTGTTTAAAATATTGAAAGAAGATTACCTGGGTTGGCAGCATTGCTATTCTAAAGAAGTTCATACTGGTATTACGTATTTTAAAACTCCCAGTAGGAAAACAGTACAAGCAGATTTATTGTTCCTTTCTCTTTTTTTTGTTTTGTTTCCAAGGTGCTTAACATTTTCTACATGCTGTCATGCAAGTTAGGAAAAGATAGTTACACTCACTAGCCCAGAGTACAATTTTACAAGGACAAAAGGTGAGAGATGGAGGGAGTGAAAGGAAGGGTAAGAATTGGCTGTTGAATTAGTAGAGGAGAGGGAACTTGTTGCATAGTCAGCAGAGGAGAGAGAACTGGCTGCATAGTCAGCAGAGGAGAGAGAACTGGCTGCATAGTCAGTAGAGAAGTGAGTGTAGAATGCAGTTCGTCAGTTTAGAAGCAATAGATGGAGAAAAAAAGCCTACGAAAGACTTAAAAAAATTAATTGGTTGCTAAAATGCACAAAAAAATAAGAAAGAAAGAAGCACCTTCAATATATTCACCTGAATGGTCAGGAACTTGATCCCTTATATGTTATCAGTGAGTGGAGTGGTTAAATTTTAAAGCAGTATGATGAAGCTTTTGAAAATATATTTCTGAATGGAGCACTCACAAGAGGTGCACTCCACTTCCTCATTCTCACATGCCTCGATGGATTGATCATGTGCTCTCATGTGTCTTCTCTGTGTGTGCAGCTATTGAGGCCACAGACAGGAGCATGGCCGCCAGCATCCAATTCCGAGTGGGAGACAAGTGCTCTTTCCTTGTGCGTGGTAAGAGGATGACAGGAGAGATTGCAGCCCTCAACACCAACCCCGGCCAGCATCTGGTGAGTGGGCAAGAGAAACGAGTATTTGATGTGAACTAATGAACTCGTGGGATGTAAATCATGGGGGTTTGCGTCTAGCCTCTGTCAAAGTTGGGGGAGGTGGGCGGTTGATTGCTGGATCCACTTCTGAAGTGGTTGCATGCACACAGATCGAATGGCCATCTTCTTATGCTAAAATAATGTGGTCATTTTACTGGGCATGACTTGGCACAGATGGATGTGACTTATAGCAGTGGCTTGGAGTTCCACAATACCACTTTCATTCTTATTTCGTGTGATATGGCTTGAACTCACAGAAATGATTTATATGATTTATGTCAAATCACACTCACATAC
>OZ017787.1:600098-648823 GCA_963969325.1 Lycopodina hypogea
CGAACATACATACACATGTGCACACACGAACATACATACACACGCACACATGCACGAACATACGTGTACACACACGAACATACACACACACACAATCACACACACAATCACACACACAATCACACACACAATCACACACACATATTACAGGTCAGCAATGTCTCTCAACCTGAAATCAACCAGTAAGTTTTTCTTTATTGGTCTTCATATCCCCCCCCCCCCCCCCCCCCCCCACCCAAGCTCATTAGCATTTATGTTGAACTTGTTCCACTCCCTGTCCATGCATTGTTTAGGTTGGTGATTGCTGCCCAGGAGTTGACTCCACTCTCATCACCTCCTACCAGTAATGACTACCCATACACTCCTCCCATTGATACTCTTACCACTCTCTCTCTCTCTTACCTCAGATAACTCCTGGAAGAAGCAGCAACAGCAGTCCGGGGATCAGCAGCCCGGCAACACCACCTGTGATCTTGCACTTAATTCTTCGTCTCTCTCTGTCCCTGCCTCTTCCATGAGAGTAAAGGTACCCACTGGGAATGCTCGTGCTCCCAAGACCTCCTTTAGACCAATTGGAACTGTAGCAACCTCACAGGTTGAGCGTGCTCAGAGGACAAGCCAGGCTGGCTCAAAGAAGAAGCCAGGGAGTCAATCGAGAAGCGTTATCCAAGCTGCGATTGAGCCATTGAAGCAGCAGGTGTGTGAAGGTGCATGTCAAGTTTCTGTCGTGACTAGCCCATCCTGAGACAGTTTTAGCTCATTTAGTTTAGGAGGATGGGGAAAATCCCTTCTGGATTCCTCACATAGTGGGGGTTCCCCTCGGACTCCTAATTGGGGGTTTCCTGTGAAGTCCTTGGGACTCTTAAAGTTGGGAATTTCCTGTGAAGTCACTGACTCATAAAGTTGCAGGTTCCGTGTGAATTCCCTGGTAATCCCCCTCCTTTTTTTATGGATATTAAAGTCTCTCCCATATTAGCTTGATCAGGGGGCGGGGCACCCTCTTTG
Source organism: Lycopodina hypogea (assembly GCA_963969325.1). Lineage (NCBI taxonomy): Eukaryota > Metazoa > Porifera > Demospongiae > Poecilosclerida > Cladorhizidae > Lycopodina > Lycopodina hypogea. Next base: position 601,104 of record OZ017787.1, read on the forward strand.
GTGTCCTATTGTTCAAATATATAATGTGGAACAGTATCCACTGGAAGATAAGCTGAAGAACTTATTTGTTCTCTTATCTAACATACAGTCCCATTGATAGTATTGTAGGGGTTTGTTGGTAATGGCGGCTAAAAGTTTTGAAGACCCTTGGCTGATAGGATTGAGAACTGAGAGGGAACAAAGCAACTTTTTTACTTGCAGAATGTTGGTAAATTGATTTTTTTCTAGTTTCTCACGGTTTTTTTCTATTAGATGCCGCTTGCAAACTGAGTAAAATTAAAATGTACCCCCTCTCTCCTTCCCTTCCCTCTGCTTCTTCTGGATCAGCCACTGGTGTGGCAGAGCTTAAAGTATTCATAGCAATCTATAGCTAGGTCACACCAACCAACTAAAAACTACTTGAAGCTATCTAAAGCTATGCCACCATGAGTTTTGCAGTAACTTGACAATCTCCCCCCTTTCCCCCCCCCCCCCACAAGCAGTGATGCACTACAAGTTGAAGTCATGAGAATTTTTGTTGTTTTGAGGTGTTGTGTGTTGTGATGTGTAATTTGTTAGTGGTGGATATACAAATTCATCAATTCCTGCCACTTCTCAGTGAAATGGAATGGATTGGCATGGAGTGAGAGTGTGGGTTGGAAAGGATCATGTTAGCATGCATATTGCATTGTAGTTGTATCTGTAGTAACGAACAAAGCAGTAAGATAATATGAACAACTCTTGGAATGGCCAGGTAAGGGAAAACTTGTTGCAATCGGAGCAAAAATAGCTAAGTATTAAATTAAAGGCCACCTTAAATCAATATCTTTGAACGTTATCAGATCACCCATTGGAATGCACACTTGCAGCATGAGAGATAGATGTTGCCTAATAACAGTAACGTGATGTGCCATGTAAGATGATCAGGGCATGTTACACGAACACAATATGTAAGATGGATTTCACTAACTAGTGTTAAGTGTAAATTCACTTTCCTTAACAACCACTCCAGCACACTCTTCCTCCCCCCCTCCCCCCTTTAGTATATGCATATTATAGCACAAGTGGCACCACTATGATCTCCTGGGCAAACAGCACTGCACAATCACCCAGTAGCTGTTCCCAATTGGAACATTAAGGTTCTATGAATTAGTTGGTATGTAACAGTACAAGGCTATGAAAATGACACCTGCTACTAGACTGCTGCGCTCACTGAACTTGCTTAGAGTCATAACAGAAACATCTGTCAATTTCTATAACTTTATTTACCACGAATACTTTTCTCGAAGATTTTTTTTCTTGTGTGAGTTGCATGTGACATAATTGTAATCCATCAGGTTGAATAGCAGTGGTTGGTGAGAACTAGACTTTCTCCCAAGTGACTGATCACTTGGAGATCTCTGGCAATAGTGCGAGAAGGAGCTGGTGAACAACATGAGCTTGAGGCCATTGAAACATCATGACACGAGTAGTGGGAGATATTTTACACATTCTCCACAAGTGAAATAAAAACACTAATAAAATTAGGTAGTGAAATTATATCTTACTATAACTAGCGAAAACCCTGCCCTATGGGCAGTTTATAGGCCCACCTTTTGTGGGCTGTAGTCACAAACGTGTCTGCTTTGAAGACATGTAATCTTTTAAAACAATAGTGAACTTGTGATTAAGTCGAAGTATTTTTTAGAAGTAACATTTTTGGCATTTTTAACCTTACACGCTGAGGAAAAGGTGTGGCCAGATGGGGCTCACCCCATGTTATTCATAGAGTCAAGTTGTGTTTGCATGTCAAGTTTTATGCCTATAGCTCCATTCTATTTTTCTGGAAAATGTATCATTTTTGACCCTTTTTTTTTATAGAGAAAGGGGTGTGGCCATATAGACATTTTTAAGACATTTCCCTGATGATACTGATTCTAAGTACATATGGGTTTGTGGGTCTAACTTCAAGTGTGAATTGAGAATACTTGGACAGACAAACAGACTGACAGGCAATTCGTACTTTATAGTATATATTCAAAATTTGTCTGTCTGCCTGTCTGTGTGGAATGTAACTACAAACCGCTGGAGGGATCTTCATGAAACTTTCAGGGGTTGATTAGGGCACCTCACTGCATGTTCTTGCAATTTTTTTTCCACATAAGGTGGCAATAGATGTAGTTTTCTCAATGGGTGTGGTTTGATGTCACTACTGAGACTGTTTTGCAGCATACAATATTGCTGTAATTCACGATTTGTTGGTCTGTATGTGCGGACTCAACTCTGTTCAAACTGCTGGAGGGATTGTGTTTGTTTGATTAATGAGATTAGTGTTGATAATCCCTACATACCACACTTGAGCTAGCTGAATAAGTTTGTTAGTTCAGGAGGCTGACTGAAAAACTGCCCGTTCATAAAATTTGTTTGTTGTTAGTTTTAGCAGGAGAGACCCCATATAAGGAGAGCCTGTGCATGAGTGAACACATTGCATGTTTGGTAATGCTGTGATAGGCAGCATTCCCGCCCCACAGCATTTTCAACTGTTCTTATCTGATCCCTAAATTGTGACACATGATCCTTAAATCTTGATGACTGATTCCATTTTTTAATATTATTTGATTTGCTCTGCAGGCCAGCAAGTCACAAGTGAAGTTCCAAGCACCTCCCAAAGGTTCCTCTCAATCCTCGGGCACTCCTGACTCCACGCCCCAACTCAACCAGCCTCTCTCGAACCCCACCGAGATGATACCTTACGCCAGCATTGTGAAAAAGACCAGCGGAGGACCTAGTGGATCTCTCACCTCCGAAGAAACAGAGTATGCAAGCAGTGGAGAAGAAGAGGTTGAAGCAACTGATTCCGTCCAGCATCCTCTTGCTCCTCCCCCCAGCCAGGTAGCTGACAGTGTGCAGCAGCCGCAGGGCCACCGGCAACAGAGAGTGTTCTCTGAGAGCAATTCCACCAGCTGTGCACCAGGTCCGAAGGCAGTTGAGGTCAATCCTTCGACTGTGGTAATGGAGAAGGTGGATCCAGCTAGAACTGCTGGTTACATCTCTTTGCAGCAGGAAACTCCCCACCCTAGCCATAATATGGATGCGGGTCTTCATAAAACCACAACTCTGTACTCCAAGAGCGGTAGTGGACTGGAGCGTTCATACTTGGAGGGGAAAGGGCGGAGAGATGACCCATTGCATCAAGAGGCGTGGCCACTGGTTCTCAAGGAGCATTACCCTCACAAAGAGGAACCCGCCATTGTGCCTCCCCAGAACACCATGCTTTTTGCCGCAGCCATGACCAACCAGAAGCATATGGACCACGCCCAATCTCAATGTCCCGACCACACCATATCTCTCAATTCTCATCACTCAAAGAGCATGGGCACCCTCTGTTACCCCTCCCTCCCTTCCCAGTCTGGTAATGAGGGTTGCATGGTGACATTTGGCAGCGTCCAGCAGCATACGAGACCTGCAGCAATTAATCCCTCACTGACACAGATTAATTCCTGCACACAGGAGAGCAGAGATGGACAGTCTCCCTTTCCTCTTACACTCTCTCGGCCAACCACACAGAATTTTGGCTCTTCTTCTGCGGCTTCTTCTTTCCCCAAAGGCACCATCTTGGACCATGGCAGGGCCATGGATGAGTACCAATATCATAGCCAACCTTCCAGCCGATCCACTGATGGAACCCTTACTGTACACCAGCACCAATCTAGTAACTTCTCTCCACCCACTCTCTCCTCAGTATACCCTTCTCCTTCGAGTGGCCACTTAAATAACAACTTTCAGCAAGTTTCCATCAGTCTTTCTCAGATTACCGGAGGCTCTAGTCCATCTAGTCATGGTTACGCATCGTCATACAGCAGTGGCAATCAGACATCCAGTACCCTGGGACACAGCTCTGTCCAGTTGGCTAGTGATGTCACGTGGACAACCGCTGGACATTTACCTGTGCTGTTGGGTGATCCTAATGTTAAAATGATGCAAGGTGTCTATGAAGCCCGGTCAACTGATGCTCCTGTGTGCGTACATCAGGGCAAGGTCCTCTCTGTTCCTCCAGGGGAGAAGGTAGCCGGTGATCCTATCTCTAGCCCGGCTGTAACTGTGTCCACCATCACGACTTCTGGAACCTCCAGCTCCGAGTGTGTGCAACAGGTGATGTCTCTGCCCCACATGGCAGATGCACCCACACAAACAGACCTCAGGGGAGCGGCTGAGTTGAAGGATGGCAACACTCAGACCACTGATCTGTTCATCCCAGTGGAAGATCTGAGTCCTCTCTCCCAACCACTGGACTCATTAGGTATGCCAATACACTGTGTGTGTGGGGGGGTGGGGGTGTGGGCGTGCGTGCGTGTTACTGCGTGCGTGCGTGCGTGTTACTGCGTGCGTGCGTGTTACTGCGTGCGTGCGTGTTACTGCGTGTGTGCGTGTTACTGCGTGCGTGCGTGTTACTGCGTGCGTGCGTGTTACTGCGTGCGTGTTACTGCATGCGTGCGTGTGTGATACTGCGTGCGTGTGTGTTACTGCATGCATGTGTTACTGCGTGCGTGTTACTGCGTGCGTGTGTGTTACTGCGTGCGTGTGTGTTACTGCGTGCGTGTGTGTTACTGCATGCGTGTGTGTTACTGCGTGCGTGTGTGTTACTGCGTGCATGTCTGTTACTGCATGCATGCATGCATGTTACTGTGTGTGGGTTACTGCGTGCATGTTACTGTGTGAGTGTTACTGCGTGTGTGTGTTACTGCATGCATGCATGCGTATGTTACTGCAAGCATGCGTATGTTACTGCATGCATGCGTGTGTTACTGCGTGTGTGTGTTACTGCATGCATGCATGCGTATGTTACTGCAAGCATGCGTATGTTACTGCATGCATGCGTGTGTTAATGTGTCTGTGTTACTGCGTGTGTGTTACTGCATGTGTTACTGCGTGTGTGTTACTGCGTGATGTTACTGCATGCGTGCGTGTCACTGCATGCATGTTACTGCGTGCATGTTACTGCGTGCATGTTACTGCGTGCATGATACTGTGTGAGTGTGACTGCGTGTATATGTGTGTGTTACTGTGCGTGTGCGTGTGGTACTGCATGTGTGTGTGTGTGCGTGCGTGCGTGCAGTTTAAACACAGCTCGTGATTTACTGTGTTTGTGCACTATTTCCCTTTATTCTATTCTGCAGCTGACAAGATCAAGTTTAGCATTGAGTACAGCCTCCATTGTTTGTCCATCTACTCCCGTCACAGTCCCACGCCGGCCTACGATCTGCAATCTACCTTGAAAGAACTCCTAGAGGATGAGAAGCTGAAGCAACTGTTCTCCATCCAGCAACAGCAGACAGCCAGACTTCCTTCTCTGTCCACCGAGTTGCAGGATGGCTGTGGGAGAATAATCTGTGGCGAGGGAGGGACTGATGGTGACCAGCTGGACCTTGAAGCCAGGGAGGAATTTGTACCCAAACAAGAGCAGTACCTTCAATCTTCAGAAATGGCTCATGGACTCTCACCCATTCCTCTTGCCCACTCTAGCTACCCCATGATGATGCAGAGTGCTCTTCCTCTCCCTCCCTTCATGATGCCCGCCCCGGCTCACATGCCTCTCTACTACCCGATGATGCACCCTCACCTCCCCATCCCCTCTGTCATGGGGTTCTTCATGCCTCCCATGCAGCCCCAAGCAGTCCCTCCCCCTTCAGGTATGAGCATGAATATTGCTACGGAGGAGACAGAACAGCTGCAGGACTCACTGTTGTCTCCTCGCCAATCGCCCATCAAGGACAAAGAGGCAGACAACAGCAATACACTGCAAGGAGATGTGAACATCATATCCATCAACCAATTTGAGAAGAAATTGGAAATGGTGTCTTCTAATGCGCTCCCTGTCTCAACTGTGACAACAGCACAGCCAAGCCTCCAGAATCAATCAACAGATCAAGTTACGAGTGAGAAATCTCCAGTCTCCAGCCCTCTTCCTCTGGGGTCGACTGCTGTGGAGTGTGTGGTCACTCATCCTCATCATCATCCACCTGTTGATACGACAGCTGCTCCTGCTAACAAAGGCATTAGTGTGGAGGAGGTGGTGGGGGTGGCAGGAAAAAGCAGCAGGGAAGCAGTGAAAGATACTGTCATTAAGCAAAAGAGTATTTCGATACCTTCGTCATTGATCTCTGTTGTACGAGATGTTGATACACAGGTAAAGAAGTCACCCAGCAATAGTAAAATCAATCCCACTGTTAACTCCACCCTTTTTCTTTCTGCTGCTTCTCGTCAGTCTGCTATCAACTACCCGACGACCACCCAGCAAAGTTCTCCGACATCTGTGCATACTCCTCAGCGTCAACACGTATCAGCTAGAAAACCAGCACAGTTTAAATCCAGTCGAACTGAATCTAACCAGCCTGGTCTGCCCTGTCGTCCGTCTTCCAACCAACCATCACGATGGAAGGAGTCGCCACATGACACTGGAAAGCTTCGAGGAGGTGGAGAGCAGGCTAATGACAACCAGCAACATAAACGTGTGGGCGGACGCAACAAAGCAGGTGGAAAGAAACGCAATCGCAATCACAGTGGTGATATTTCCAGCTGCAGTGCTGATATGGTAGTTTCAGATTTGCCAAATGCCTTAACAGGTAACGTCAGTCAGCAAGAACCTCTCAGACAGTTCCCAATGTCCAACCATGGAATGAAGTTTGAGAATGTGCATAGATCTAGGGCTGGTTTATCTGAAGGTACAAAGTCTTTCAGAGCACTCCCTTCTCCAACTTGCTCTGGGGTCATAGTGAGCTCTGAAGGTCATGGTGGTGCTGAGCGGGAAACTTTCATTGCTCCTGCTGTCTCTGACACGGGACAGTGTGAGGTGGAGTCAGAAGACAAGAAGAGCGAGTGGCCAACGTTTACACAGCCGTTATGTGCAACTCCTGCAGATGATGATGCCATGCTGTGTGCAACTGGGGACAGCAGAGGACCAAGACGTGCTAAAGGAAGCAGCAGAACTGGTTTGAAGGAGGTCAGTGTGTTGATTGCATGTGTGTACATGCAGTTACATGTACTCTGCTATTGTGTGTGTGTGTGTATGTTTCAACTACGAATATGCAACAGAAAATCCTTTTATTTAATTTTTAAGATATTTTCTTTGTTTAAAATTGCTTGTTTCTCTCTGCTGACTAAGCTTTGCTTCGTGTTGATAGACCTTGACTGTTCATTACTTCAAATATGGCAGGGAGACATTTTGTTGACTAACAATAGAATCTTGGTGGCCTGAATTGGCTTCAATCATAGCTCTAGAGCTTTAAAATTGGAATAGTTACTTTCGGAATATTGTTGCATAACTGCAATTATTTTATCAGTTCCTATAAATTTGTTCATGATTTTAACATATATATTTGTTATTATTGTGTGTTAATGTGTCTGACAATAGAATATGTATCGAGACGCTGTTTCTGCTGGCACGAAGAAATCTGGCTGCTAATCTTCCTGATCGCAGACTCTATTATTATCATTATTATTATCATCATCTAATTGCCATCACTCTTCTCCATGTCTTTAATTAAGCTGCAACTAAATCACGGTTTAATTCATGCTCAGTTTGTCATTCCAGGGTTTGTTGGAAACATTACTTACATTATAATTATTAATATTAGGTCGTTGAATATAAGTTATTTGTAATTTTTGTGGATTCTTTGCATTGCTGGTCTTTCTAAGGGTGGGGGAGGGAGGGTGGGTGAGTGTGGTGTGTGCCGTGTGGATGGATTTAAAAAAAATTTTTTTTTTAAATTTATTTATTTTTTTTTATAAGTGTGTTGGTCCCATTGACTTGTGATCTTACTCCAACCTCCAGTATGGATTGTCATGGCTGTAATGTAATAAGTTCCATTTAAAGTGGAACTTAATATACTAACACCATGACACTTCTGCAATGAGTCTGGCAACTAGCTGGAAAATTTGCAAACATCCAATGGGTACACTTCTAATTCTACCTGTAATGCTATAATTTTATCTATGATGCTCAAAATGATTTAGCATTCCTAAAATGCGTATTAATTTTTTTAAATGCTGGAATAATTTATTGAGCCCTCCTACTATTGCTACAACAATTGGTAACCCAAAAAATTTGACCGGGTGAGCAGGCAGCACAACCACACCCATAATTAAGTATCAGTAACAATTAAATCATAAATATACTAATATTTCTCTGAATCATATGATTTAACTTTGCCATTTAACATGTGAATAAAGACACATGGTTTTACATATACATTACACCCCACACTTCGAATACTTTAGTTAATATGTATTACATGATTAATTCTTATGTATGTACACTTATAAAAAAACAAACAACAACGCTGAATACATGTGACATCACAGCATTGAATGCATGTGACATTACAGCATTAATGCATGTGACATCACTGCATAGAATGCTTAGATAATTCCTAACAAAACTTGGTGGGCAACTTCATATTTTTATATAGAAAAGTGATGGTTCCAGGGATCATAAGGTCTAGATTTTAAGTGAGATAAGGGAAATGCTGGATGAAATGCTAAGAAGTAATATAGGAAGTAGGAAGTACCCCTCCCCCCACCCCACCCCACCCCCAGTACTAACTGAAAATTCTGTTTCTGTTGTGTTTGAGCTTAGATGCAGTGAAAAGAGTCTTACTTTTTTTTTTTTTTTTTTTTTTTTTTTTTTTTTTGAAGTGGTATGTGCTACATATGAGAAGGCCAATGACATGGAGATTGAAGGTAACTATAACAAAAACATGTCCATTTTTAACTGTTGATGTATTCATAGAGTCTGTCAGGACCTGACCTGGCCTGTCATGCTCAAGTGTCAGCTCTCTTCATGGCTTCTGGAGTACTACAGTGGAATCCCTTTAATAGGAAGGGACATCACACAGTAGAAGTCAAGCTGCCTGCAAGTTATTGTACAGCCATGGATAGTAGCTCCAGTTGACAGTTTACAGTTTTTCAGTTTTGAGTTGGCAGGTCCTGAGTTAACAGGTTTTCAGTTGAAAGGTTTTCAGTTGGCAGTTTACCTGTTTGAGATAAGCTTTATTTTCAAGTTTATGGTGAGCTTCAGTACTGGCTGCTTTAAATAGGCTGCCAGTCTTCAGCCTATTAATGATGACTGGGCTAAGTGATACGATGACATCACACAATAATCACAAAATGACACTAATCTCTATAATCAGACAGTAATGCAAATAGTGGACACTAATGAGGTCACACAAACACAGTAAAATCATTGAGACTAAGAAATAAAGAATATTCCAGAGATTTAAAAAGGCCCCTACTCAATAAATTCTTTTTATCAAGTATTGGAAAGGGGAAGCAATGATGGAAAAGGGGGAAAAAATAAGTGGAGGGGGGGGGGGGGGGGGAGATAAATATATTGAAAAAGAGCCATCCCAGATTTTTTTAATTTATCATGTATTTGAAAGAAAGAAAGTGATAAAGAAGAAGGGGGGTGGGGGAAAGGAAGGAATACAAAAAGCTGTAACGAAATAAAAGGTTGAAGGCCAGAGAGAAAAAATCACCCAGACCTGGATTTGAACCTTGTATCTTCTACTTTAAAACATATATGCCTTAACCACTCAGCCAATTTTTAAAGGCTTTTTCACATGGAAAATTTGAATTCTTTTTTCCCAACCAAGGGTGCCACTTTAGAAAAAAAAATTGTATAAAAATAAGTCAGGATATCCATGTTATGCCAAGAAAATTTCGGGGCCATTTGACTGTAATTCTGGGAGGAGTTTGAAGTCATACAGACAGACACACAGACCAAATTATACATTTAAAGATAAAAGAAAAAAAACACCCCTAATGGGTGATTTTTTTTTTTTGTGGCCACCTTTGGAGTGCTGTAGTCCAAAAAATGTCTGCTTTGAAGGCATGTTGTAGAGTTTTGAAACAAAATTGAACATGTGATTAGGTCAATGTGTTCTTTTGGAGGTACCATTTTTGGCATTTTTAGCTTTACACACAAAGAGGAAGTGGTGTGGCCAGATGGGACCCATCCCATGTTATTCACAGAGTCAAGTCATGTTTACATGCCAAGTTTTAAGCCTTTACATTCATTCTTTTTTTTCTTATCAATCACTGCCTTTGACAAGGACAACCCATAAAATATATTGATGAATATTTCTGTAACACTCCTGTCATGACAAAGTTGATTCTCTTAAAAATTTACAAATGTGTTGTCAATCCATATCAACAAAATTTGACTGTGGTATACAATTATTTTGTAATACTTGATCTTTTTTTTGTGTGTGCTGAAAATATAGATTGTGATGTTGGGGCTTGTCAACCTAATATTTTTTCTTTCTTTTTCTTTTACTTTTTGTGAAGATATATGCATATATTTTGTTTGGTCAAACTCATATTTAAAAGGTCAGTTTTGATCATTCCTCATTCCTTGATTTGTATTAAAGAAAATAACTGTTACTTGGTTAATTTTTCCACACACACGCACGCACGCACGCACGCACGCATGCACACATGCATGCATACATGCATGCACACATGCATGAACACATGCATGCACGCACACACATACATCATTTGATCCATCAATGAAAATGTGGATTAAAGACCAGCTGTCATAGTACAGACAAGCTTTATTTAAAATATGGTGCTAAAGAACCATTAATGACACAAGTAGATTTGATTCAAAGCACATGGGTAGCCCTGAACTATACCACACTCTAGAGAGGCACTTCTAAGTAAGGGAGTCAAATAATCACTGACAGAAGTATGATGTATTCAACTAAGAAGTTTGTGATTTTAACTTCTGCTCTCGCATAATATTTAACATACATTTTTAATGTCTTACTAATTATTTAACTTTCCCTTTCTTGAAGAGGAACTGTAGCAGTTTTAAAACAATCTTTTTGTGTTGCTCATGGCTTTAGGTTTTTCTCCCGCTTTATTTTGATGTTGTGAAGAATAAGCTTGCCTAACAACATCCTTTCTCCTTGATAACCGCAGGAAACATTTTCCTTATAGATGGTGCATTGAAATCTGTTTACCACCTCTTATCATGGATATGTATGGATGAGCTTGTTGACATACCTTGCTAAGTTTCATACTGTAATGCATCACTAAATGTCATTGTATAAGTTGCACCGGTTTCTACTTTCCATTATTTCTCTGTTCCAGTAGCATCTGGACTGAAATGTCCTTCAGCCATATTTTTTTCTTCCAAAATTTGAAGCAGAGGACAGCTGTGATTTTTATATCGCTAGTTTTATAGATCAAAGATTCTTATTGAAAAATATTAGCTGGACCAGTGAAACCAGGGGAAATATGTTAGAAAACTGCAGTCAGAAAATGTAAGTATACATGTGAGCATGAAATGGTTTTGTATGCGGGTGAAGTGTCACATGCATAATGCGTGAGACTTGGTATTATTGTACAATATTTGCCACTTTAAGTTTTACAAAAGATTTTGCCTACAGAAATGCAGCAATGTATACTTCAAATTGAAATCCTAAAGATTTTTCACATTTTGAGTTCAAACAACCAAATGTTGCAGCACTAGCTATGTCATATTTCACATCTTGGTGTGGCAACTCTGATAACATATGATGATCATTACTACATAATCTTCCAGATAATTTTGATGATCACCATATTGAATACTGGAATAGGACAACAATTTATTGAGTGACAAAGCCACATATATTAGGTATTCTGTATGTGCCACACTCCATGCCATATTTGGATCTGGTGGAGGGGGGAGGGTAATATTTTCACCTCTTTTTATATTCAGACAAGCATCTTCACTCACTGGTAAAGTAGTTGACCACTCTGATAAATTATGCTAGCACACCACCTTTGTTATATAGTAGTGATGTAATCAAATCCAAGGATGTGTCATGTGGGAAAAGGGAATTATTATTGTGTCAGCAGCATGCATGTGGACCAGACCTGAAATGCATAATCAGCAACCAGAACTAGTTTCAACTCTGCAGAAGAGTGCATAGAATTGATAAGGGTGTCAACCTTAACCACAGGAAGGACTGTAACAGAAGCACAACGACAAATGGTTAATAATGAAAAGCATGATTTTGAGAATGTGGAATGCATAAATTGTAAACGTTTAGTGATTATTAAACATGAAGACAAGTCTGTTGAGATCTAGCTTAATAAGTTCTTATCTGATAGGACTGACAGCAGGCACCATAAAAATAATCATATAATATATCCTCAGGAGCCTGAATGACAGGGCCAAGAAATGAAAACAGCCTGAAAAAATAAAATAAAAGGATATTGAACTGTGTACCAGCTTAGTTAGCAAGGTATGAAGTAAAAGGAGAGACTAAATCTGTGGTATCATCCTTGATGTGCTAGCATTAAGTTTGTTCTATTATTTTCTGAAAAGTTATGCTTTTGTCCCATTGATTTCCTACTGGAACAAAGGAAGCTTCTAGCACAGTACTTCTCTATTTAAATAGTTCTACTTAGATTTAGTTTGGTGGAAAGTCATCTGCTAAAGATGAAGCAGAGTGACTAGAATTGGCGTGAGATTGGGGATATAGAACCTCTAATAAGCGTCGATAGCAAAGAGCTTCCTGAATTGTTAGAGTATAATAACTGGAGTTAAGAAAGGGAGTTCTTACATTGGTGATAACAGTGGAACTGTGAAAGCAGATATCCCTTGGAAAATGTTTCAACCAGGAAAAGATCACAGAACTAGAACTCTGACAGTTCTGAGCTATTCTACACACGGAGAGGAGACTCTGAAGCTCAAGAAATTTCCCCCTCAGCTGGAACCCAGGTGCTACTCTGAGTTCATTTGGGCCAAAGAAAGAAGGGTTCAGCAAGAAAAAGAGAGAGAACGGGAGGCAAAACAAAACACTAAAACCAGGAAGAATGAGAAGTAGATTTGCAGAAGAACTGCAGTGGCAGTGGTTGGAGTTTCAGCAAAATGCAAGATCCCAACATCCTCCACCAGTAAAAGCACCACCCACCCCATCCCTCCATACAAAATTCATTGAGGCCACCCGTAACATAACCGCTTATTTGAAAGCATTTGAAGTAGTCATAACTACCAATAGGTGGCTTGAAGCTTAGTGATTTGTTTCCTTGAGGGGCTCACATTATAGAGCCTGATTGCTGGTCACCTCTGCCCTTGTTGTGGCCCAGCAAGATGATTACTAGATAGTGAAGACACCTTACAAATTACTTTCCACATATCGATTGAGACTGATAAGAGGAATATGTTCAAGAAGACCTTCAGATGGCTGAGGGACTTTTGAGATGACTTCAATTATTCATTAAACTTCATGTGTCACAGGACAGAGAGGATGCCCTTAGATCTGAAGGCACAGTACAGGAAAGGTAAGGAGAAGGATGAGAGCAGTGTAGTAGAATTTATCCTAACCCTAAGAGAAAATATGGAGGTTTGCTGGACTTGACCTATGTGAGAGAGAGAGTAGAAAAAGGAAAACAAAAAACATTACCATGACTTAATCGCTAAGGACAGGATATATGTTATAGGAGATTTTGTCCTGTTCAGACCAGTTGAACAGGACAAGCTAAGGAATCAATGGTAAGGTCCATATCCCATTACCAAAGTCATAACAGAAGTAACTTATCAGGTGAATCTAGGTACAAAGGTAAAGTGGTAAAAAATCTTCCATATAAACTGCATGCAGCCGTATTCCTAGCTGGGGAAGATAACCTAGATGACCTGGATAAGGTAACGGAAAAGGAAGTGAAAACGAAAAATAAAATAGTACACACACTCATGTTTACAGTATTAGACTATTTGATTTATTTGATGATTTGCAAATTGTGATTTGAAATCACTTCTGAGTGATATGATTTGATTTGAAATCATTTTCACAAAAGTGATTTTGATTTGGAAAAATTCTGAGAAAATCAATTCAAATCTGATTCCTGATAAAGTGGAACGAACTTTGCATAACCTCTAACTAAAGAATTTTATGTGTCTTTCTGCTAATCACTATTTTATAAATGTATAGTGTAAATCTGACTCTAATAATTTATTTAGTAATTGTAAGATGATGTGTGACCAGATTAATATGTTCTCTAATTGTATTTAGTTGTAATATGTTGATTTTGATAGGCCTATTCATCCTATTCATGATGTTGGTAAAAGAATAATTATCCATGCTAATAGCTGAGCTGGAGTATATATTTGAATTAGTTTAATGAGTCATTACTCATTGTCCTCTCCAAGCTCTACTTTTGGTAGCTCTGTTTGCTTCGCTGTAAATTTAATAACTATTTTAACTGCATTGAAGTACTGAAATGCTGGACAGGCTCTAAGAAGGTTGCACTGCTGCAGTTATGGTCACTCATAACTCGTAATTTGATAGGCAAAACCTTTACAGTCAGTGAATTCCTCACACTATAATTGGTCCTTTTTCCAGTCCAAGAAGTGTCTACAACTTTTGCAAGATGTGACTATCTGGTGTGAAAAACATAGCAGTCAAACGTCCAAACTTTTCACCACAAACTGAAGTACATGTCAAATCTTATCATAATATTGATTTGATTTTGATTTGATTTTAATTTGAAATTGTTTTTACAATTTGTGATTTTGATTTGATTTGAAATCACTTTTTTTGAGAATTATTTTATTTAAAATCAAAATGTTTATGATTTTCTAATACTCTGCTCTGCCTAACCACTACCACATGGGATTGAAGCAGTTCAAAGAGAAGTGCAAAGATGTTCTACAAAATATATCCTGGAAGACTTCCCTAGTTTCAAATGAGATAGCTACTGGGGATGCACCTCCGATTCAATTGCCCGCATGCCTGCTGGTTCATCACACCCAACAAATTTTAAGGGAAGAGATTCAAATGCTGCTCGAGCAGGTGATAATAGTGGCTTCAAAGAGTCTATGACCTGAAACCTGGGTTCAAACAAATTGAAGATGAGTTCATGACCAAGTTTGATTAGGTTATTCAGACATTGGATAATGCAACTGCTGTTGAGGTTAGAACAATAATGAACAATCACCAGAGCTTCACAAGATGACTCCATTAACAGTGCTTTTATCTGTGTCTTTAGTCTCACCCAACCAACCATTTTTCGTGCACTTTTCTTGCACAACTTCCTATAGATATCCAATGTGTCCTTTCTCACAATGCTTCCTCTGACATACATCAGTTGACCATCAAAACTGATTCTTTCATGGCAGTCAGACCTGGCACAACCATGAACCAGTTGAAGGTGGTAACATTGCTTTACACAATACTCAAAGCTAGCTTCAATTGCACATCACAAGGGTGGGTGTTACTGTCATAAATGATTTTGTGAGGACGCTAGGATATATGTATGTATGTATGTATGTATGTATGTATGTATGTATGTATGTGTGTGTGTGTGTGTGTGTGTGTGTGTGTGTGTGTGTGTGTGTGTGTGTGTGTGTGTGTGTGTGTGTGTGTGTGTGTGTGTGTGTGTGTGTGTGTGTGTGTGTGTGTATGTATGTATGTATGTATGTATGTATGTAAGTGTGTGTGTGTGTGGTGGGTGGGTGGGTGGGTGGGTGGGTAGGTAGGTAGGTAGGTAGGTATGCATGTATATATACAAACATACCCCACCACACCACACCACACCACACCACACCACACACAACACAAAACACACACACACATATACACACACACTCACACACATATGTTTTTTTTTATTATTTACTTTAGCCCTTTTTCCCACTAGGGAAACATATTATTAGAAATAATTATGCATGTGTTACTGCGGTGGAATTGATCTGTCCATACTTTCCATTTAAAAAAGTTGGCAGTTATGCTCTCAGCCATCTTGTCCACACCTCTGCCAAAGGACATATCCAACAATTAGGACACCCACCCATAGTCAATGCAGTTAAAAAAATATTTTCAATGTACTTTAGAGCAACGTAATGTGGGACAAAAATCTGGTCAGCATTACCTCGCTGACTAAGGAGCTGACTGAGATCATGCTTTCCCTGCATTTATCAGCCATATGCGTTTCTCACCAAATGATTCTCTACTTGTGGCCAATGGATCCAAGATTAAAGCATATGGCAAAAGGAAAATCATGTTGAGTCTGAGTTACCGATCGGTCACCTGGAAATTCGTTCTGGCAGATGTTCATCAACCAATACTTGGTGCAGAATTCTTCTGCAAACATCGTATTGCCATTGATATGGCCAACAAGGGACATAATGCTATAGCTAGTTATGCTTCAACTCCCACATATGCAATGAACAGCATCAACTCAGTGAATGGACTGCACATGACATCAGACAACGATTTTGACCAGATCATCTACAGCCTCCCTGATCTACTCATTCTATGCTTCTCACTTGTTTGCATAATGAATTCTTGGTTCAAGCTGAAATTTAAATAGATGGAAAACATGGGTATAATTGCAGATTGAGTTCACCTTGGTCTACATGACTGCATATGGTCCCAAATCCAGATAAAAGATGGGGACCCTGCGGTTATTATTACCGCTTGAATGATGTCATCACTGATGATAGATACCACATTCCACACCTAATGGATATCAATAAAAGATTTGCAGGTAAACTAGTATTCTCTACAATTAAACTCATGCACAGTTACAATCAGATTCCTATGGAAACTAATGATATAGTAAAAACAGCTATAATCACTTCTTTCAGTTTGTGGGGGTTTCTCCGAGCCATTTGGTCTAATAAAAAAAAGCCACCCAAGCCTTTTAAAGCTAATAGGCAGTTTCTTTAAATATTTCTCTTTTGCTTTGGTGTATCTAAATTAAATCTTCGTCTCCAGCTCCACTTGGAATGAACATACCACACATCTGGGACAACTTTTTAGTAAGTTATCTACCAACAGTTTGGGCATCCACAAGGGCAAATGCAGTTTTCATGGCTCACACTAGAGATTCCTAGGCCACCCCTTGTCAGCTCAAGGTATCATTGCTCTTCACAAGGAAGACAAGGGTGTTGATATCATAAATAATTTCTGACACCAACTACCAAGAAAGAGCCCCAAGAATTCTTTGCTATGGTAAATTAGTATCACCAATTTCTTCCAAATCTTGCTTCCAAGTTAATCTCATTCCATTATGCCACACAAGGGTATGGGCAGCATCTGGATTGGATTAGTAGCCACCAGAAATAATTTTAAACTGCAAAGATTGCCTTGACCAGAGCAATTCAGCTCTTCTACTCCCAGGCAAGTGCTGACACTCCCATTTCAGTAGATGCATCTGATGTTTTTGTCAAAGGTAAGCTCAAGCAATTTCAACATGGGTCTGGAAACCAATTGTTTTTTTTTTACCAAGTAAATGACACTAGTGGAACAAAAATACAGCATGTTCGATCATGAATCATTGCAATGTACTTAGCTGTGAAACAGTATTATCATTTCATTGAGGCAGGAAGTTCGTCAACTTTACTGGTCACAAGCCACTGACTTTTTTTTTAATTTCAGCACCACGAATAGATCACAAAGACCAAAAATATACCTGTTACTCATTGCTGAATTCACCACAGACATAAGACACATCTTTGGTAAAGAAGATGTGGTTGCAGATGCATTATCACATTCACCACCACTCCCAGATATTTTCCCAACTACGTCATCAGTGAATGCCACCCTTACAGTGGGCATGGACTATGGCAGTTTAGCTGCAGCACAAGCCACGTCTGGAGAAATAGCAGTCTTCCCTGAACCTCCATCACTGGATTTGTGATTGAGGATGTTGCTTGGCCAGGACTTGCCAGCATTGCTACATTTCTCTGCAATATTTCCACTGGTGGGAATAGGGCGATCTATCCCAAATAGTTGACAAACACAATGTTTTATGCTATACATGATTTCTTCCATCCAGCACAACATGCCACTTGGATTCTTATTTCCAAATACTTCATAGGCATGGGTTAAAACATGACATCCACCATTGGTGTCAACAGTGCTATCACTGACATCAGTCCAAGATCCAAAGACATATATATGCTCCCCTTGTTTGCAGATCTCCTCCAGCTCACCATTTTGACTGCTTTCTTGTGGACATAGTTGGCCCCCATCCATCATCAGAAGGGATGTTTTACCTTTTCACCATCATTGACAGATTCAGTCACTGTCCAAAAACAATTCCAATGCCAGATTCTAGTGCTCTTATATATTCATGTGTTCTACTCCACCACTGGGTCATACGATTTAGCATGCCTGGAGACCCGATGTCAGACAGAAGCCCTCAAATAATGTCTTCCTTATGAGCACAACTCAATTCCTTGTTTGGCATTTCAACTTCAAACACAATAGCATACCACCCACAAGCAAATAGGATACTTGAACTTCTACATCATTAGCTTACAGCTTCTGTCAAAACCAGAATGACTGAGCCAAACTGGATTCATGTATTACCCATGTTGCTACTTGGGATCAGGACTGCTCAGAAAAAAGATGCTGGGTGTTCAACCACTAAACTTGTGTATGGCATGTGCTTTCACTTACCAGGAACATTTTTCACATATCATCCTTAAGGTAGTTACCAGACACTTCTAGATTCCTGAATAACCTGAGAGAGACCATGCACAAGTTCTACCTCCTCCTCCAGAACCTTACGGCCATTCCCAAATATTCAGCCCCAACAATTTCGCCAAAACCAGTTATGTTTACCTCTGTAAAAATTTCATTCAGAAACTGCTGCAGCAATCCTACTCAGGACCCTATATAATTTATAGGGTGCAAGAGAAATATTTTATATTTGATGTCAATGGTAAGCACAAGGTGTCAATTAACCGCCTGAAGTTGCCTACAAAACTACAGATCAAGAAGTAATCTCAGACCACTCATCCTTTTAATACTCCATAACTTTTAGTGGTGCCTTCCCTGATCACCTAAACATTTATGTTAATGTTTTTGTCCAAATTCATGTCTCACATTGTAGAGGGTCATTGTAGCATTACTTTAGTGTCATCATTCCTGACATGAATTCAATTAGTGGGTGTGTGATTCTATCGATTTCTTCTTGTCAAAAAATAAATTTTTAAGAAGACTCGCTACTGTTTTGCACCTCTTCTCATAAAAATTAAAGAGATTACACTCATAAGGTTTTTCACTTCAGCTGCTCATTTTGTAAGGCTGATATGATGCGCTACCAATAAACAAGAACTGAGCTGCTTTTAAAAGTGTGGGAAGAACATGTATTTCAATTATCAATAATCTGAATCAAGTGGGATACAATAATACAAATTATTATTAAATAGAGATGCTGTGTTGTTGTTCATCCACGGATGGTGAGAGCAACACAGAATACCTCCAGCATAAAAGAGAATGAGTATACAGTGTGCCTAGCAAATGAAAAAAGACATAAAGAATGACAGCACACATAGTGGAAGGTTAAAGTTCTATAGGATGGCATGTTATGCAGGAGGACATGTATTACTGGAAGACATGTGGTAGTGGTGGTTATGTCTTTTATGAGAATATGTGTTAGGGGAGGACATGTCTAGTAGAGGGCATGTCTTACAGGTCTGTGCAGAAGATGCAACCATTTAAGGTGCTGTGAGTTTAGACAATTAGTGTGTTTTTTTTTCTCCAGTCATTTATTTTGCTCTCAAACATGCTTTCCAAGAATTTATTGTTTGAAAATGTTCTTCTTGGATATGTAGGTTTATTTATATGGTCTTCTTGTTGACCTTTTTAAAAAAAGAAGTCAATAGTCCTTATGCATGCTTGACAAACATTTCACTTCAACTACCTTCAAATGCACCAGCTTTAAAATTGTAATTGGAAAGAGAGCCAGATGGGAAGTCCAGCTGTTACCACACATCACTAAGATTGCTTTGAAATCTTTGCTGGAATAATTTTCATATTAATACTGTCTGTGGCTCCTTTAGCAATAAGCTCTTTTGGCACACTATTTTTGCTTCTAACACTATTGCTCCTGTGAAATCTTTGATAGCCATTATTTGATAGCATGCTGGCTTAGCAGTTGCTAAAAAGAGGGAACTAAAAAAGATAGATCTGAATGGTAACAGTACACCCTCATGTAACCATAAATCTTCTGGTCATGATATATATACGTATATATATTTACACATCATATATATATATATATGATGTGTAAAAATAATTTTTTTCTCCATTGGCTGCCTGTTGTAGTTGCCACAATAGATATTCTAGTATATACATGGATTGGAAAAAGCAGTAAAAAATTTTTACAGAGTGGCACCACATCCTGTTTTATCTCTGTTATGGCTATAAAATGAAAATGAACCTTAGCTCTCAACTGATTCACCCTGGCTATTAAAAGCTTTCTAGTCCCCATATGGAAAGGAAGGGGGTAGCATGGGGTCCCCTTCAATTTTATCCTAGGTGGTTTGTTCTGCTATAGGTTGTGTTGCTTTTCTGGTGATGTAAGATTTGGACATTGTGTATTATTCATTTATTGCCATGTTGATATTTTTGGATAGTTACACCCAGAAAGGTCAAAATAATCTGTCTTTTTGGTAGGGAAGTTTTGACCTCTGGATATATGTCTGTATAATTTTTAAATGAGTGTTTATCACTTCTGTCAGTACGTGCCTAGAACTCACTCACTGACAGTTCCAGGATTAGGCATTTACCTCCTGGATTACTATTTTAGCCACTTTAGGTCACTTTGACTCTAAATATACAGATAATATTCTGATAGTACTTTATAAAGCATAACTCTAGCATAACTTGGATGTATCCAATCCCTTTACTAGAATATCTATGCAGATACAGATGTTTTTCATTATTGTTGGTGGGATTCTTCTCTGGTGAAGGGTTATTGCTAGCAAACATCAACCCACTCCCAACCAACTTCCCTCCCCCCCCTCCCACCACCTAATATAATAATAATAATTTTTTAAATTTTAATAAACAAAAACTGAATTGCTGAAATTGATATAATTTCCAAATACTTCTTATAATTATACAAACTTTTGGAATACCCACAACCCAAAATTGTACTTGCTGCAGCTGTCCTCCCATGTAAAGTATTGTTTTATCCTAGTAAAAAGTGAAGGTAAGTGCAGCTGCTGTAATTAACATTTCATGGACACCAGCACTAAATTACTGGTGGCTCAGCCTTCTGAAATTTAAAGACAGGTCCAGGATCCTTACCACAAACAGGTTTGTACCTCCCTCCAGCAGCAGCAAGTTTTTAATTATTTTCTTGTGCTAAACTCAGCCACACTACTTGCTTTGGCTGATAATCAGAATGGTCTACTTAATTGAGAAAGAAGAAAGAGAGCTGTTAGAAACTAAATTCCCCATAACGCACATGGACAATAAAAACAAGGAATTGTAAATACAAGGAATTGTAAATACATATCTGAAGCCTATCCTTCCTTGACTTTATATAGAACCCCAGAACCAAGTGATGAAAAATATTTTTAGTGTGAAGGAGTGGAACCTGATCCAGAGACATATGAAGCCAGCTTTATTGTGCCTGTGGATAAACATCAGCATTCTTATTTACCAAACCTGTTTTTACTGTGAAGACATGTAAAGCAGGCTATATTATGCAGTATGGATAGGCCTCTGCATTGTTATTTACTAATTTAGTGAGAGACTCCATGCATATGTAAACCAATTGCATAACTGGTACTGCTGCAAAGATTGGCAACAATCCTGCCACACAGAATTCACACCAGTTTATACCAAATAAACACTTTGCTCAATGGTACTGATTGTTTGGCAACAGTCTGGCCCCACACAATTTTCACCTGTTCTTACTGAGTAAACAGCACATTGCACAATTGATAATGCTTCTATTGGCAACAGTCTCTCCCTATGGCATTCTCACCTCTTTATAGGTGTTCTCTAAAGTTGATCTATAAATCTTGAAAACCTATTCCATTTTTACTGTTAGTTATTTTGAACTGCAGGCCAGCTAGTCTAAAGTGAAGTTCCAACCACCTTCCATAGGTTTATTTCAATACTTTGGTACTTGTGACTTGTCCTCATCTATCAACTCAACTAGATTCCCTCAAATCCCACTGAGATGATGAGTTATGCTGGCATAGTGAAAAAGAACAGAGGAGGACAGAATCAATCTCTCACATTGAAAGAAAGAGGAGAGTATGAAAGCAGTGCTGAAAAAGAGGTTGAAGCAACTGCTTCAGTCCAATTTCCAAATGCTGCACAAACCGACAAGGTAGCTGCCAGTATGCAGCAGCCAAAGAATCACCACCAAAAATCAGTATTTACACAGAACAATTCCTCCAAATGTGCATCAGATGATCATAATGCTAAGTTGATGCAAGATGTCTATGAAGCCCAGTCAACCTATGTTGACGATGATGATCCTGTGCCTCCCTCAAACCCCACCGAGATGATGAGTTATGCCAGCATAGTGAAGAAGAACAGAGGACAGAATGAATCTCTCACATTGAAAGAAAGAGAGTATGAAAGCAGTGCTGAAGAAGAGGTTGAAGCAACTGCTTCAGTCCTGTTTCCTCATGTTGCACAAACTGACAAGGTAGCTGCCACCATGCAGCAGCCAAAGAATCACCACAAAAAATCAGTATTCACACAGAGCAATTCCTCCAAATGTGCATCAGATGATCCTAATGCTAAGTTGATGCAAGATGTCTATGAAGCCCAGTTAACTGACATTGACAATGATGATCCTGTTCCCATAAATCAGTGCAAGGCCCTCTATGCTACTGAGGAGAGGGTAGCTGATGATCCTCTTTCTAGCTCAGCCATGAGTACATTCACCATCAAAATGAGGACTGTGACAGCTCTGCCACAATTGGCAGATGCACCCACACAAACACACCTCACAGGAGTGGCTAAGATGAAGGATGGCAACACTCAGACCACTAACTTGTTTGACCCAATGGAAGATTTGCGTCCTCCTTACCTACCGTTGGATTCACTGGGTATTTTCATTCATTTAGTGCACTTTGTGTGTGTATTTCTGTGTGTGTATGCATGCATGTATGCGTGTATGGGTGCATGCATGTATGCATGTGTGTGCATATGTGCATGTTTGTGTGTGTGCATGTGTGCGTGCGTGCATGTGTGTGTGGGGGCAAAGTGACTGAGTAGTTATGCTCCTGGACTAACAAACCCTGGGTTGTGAGTTTTAACCCAGCACTGACAGGAAAACTTTCCTGTCCTTCAACATTTTCTCACACCAGTCTATCCAGCTGTGCTGGGGAACTGGAATTTTTGGGGGTGCCAATTTACTGGCCATTGCTTGTCAATCAGCTAAGGGTCCAGGTGGGACTTCGGGTGCCCACACCCATAAGCTGAGAGTCTTGGTCAGTCCTCCTGTGAGTTCCTAGCCCAGCTCCAGGAATTTGCTTGCACTGTCTCATAGTGCCTGCTTAGTGCACTGGCATCCTGACTTTGACAGGTGTGCGTGACTGTGTTGTGGCAGCTAGATAATTTGCATTTTGCATTTGTGTGTGTGTGTGTGTATGTCACTACCACTGTATGTGTATATGGCACACTTTTGTCGATTTAAACATTTTGTAATTGATTACAATTACTCAATCTGAAATGTAATTCAAATATGATACAATTTCTGGCTGGGAAATGTAATTGAACAATATATTACAATTACTGCAATTCAATTATAATTACTTTTTTTGAATGCTTTTGAAAACTTTTTCTGTCTAAATGCAATAATGATTTATAGCCTAATGTTAGACTTTAGGAGTATCACTTTCTTTTTTCAAAATTTTCAATTTGACTGTCTTACATGGAGTGCTTGTAGAATAATTCTTATAGGTTTAATTGATACATATGAAATAATATCTTAACTGGAACTCATCTGCTTAAGTTTAAAGTCATTAATGCTCTTCATCAATGTGTCTCAATGTGTGATGTTGTACATAGTTACAAGGATATTAACTCACCATGTTTGCTCAAGGGTAAAAAATTTAAACCTACTCCATTTATAATTACCACCTATCCTGCTTGATCTAGTTTACTATGTTTATATATTCTATTATTGATTCCATTGTTCAGCTGACAAGATCAAGTTTGGCATCGAGTACAGCCTCCAATGCCTTTCCATCTACTCCCGTCAGTGTCCCACGCTGGCTTGCAATCTGGAATCTATCCTGAAAGAACTCCTGGAGGATGAGAAGTTGAAACAACTGTTCTCCATCCAGCAACAGCAGACAACCAAAATTTCTATGTCCACTGAACATCAGGATGATTGTGGGAGAATCATGTCTACTAATAGCAGGACTGGTAATGAGGTAGGGGTTGATGATGACAAGGCAGAACTTTGGGCCAGGGAGCAGTTAGAACCCAGACAAGAGCAATACTTTCAATCATCCAAAATAGCTCATGGACTCTCACCTCATCCTCTTGCCCACTTTAGCTACCCCATGATGATGCAGAGTTTTCCTCATCTCCATCCCTTCATGATGCCTGCCCCAGATCACATGCCACTCTACTACCCGATGATGCACCCTCACCTTTCCATCCCCCCTGTCATGGGTTTCTGCATGACTCCCATGCAGCCCCAAGCAGTCCATCCCCCTTCAGGCATAGACATAAATATCACAACGGAGGAAATGGAACAACTGCAGGACTCACTCCAATCTCCTTGCCTATCGCCCATTGTGGATCAACAGACAAACAACAATACACTGCAAGGAGATGTGAACATCATAAAAATCAAACAGTTTGAAAAGAAATCTGAAATGGTGTTTTCTAATGTGCTCCCTGTTTCAACCGTAGAAACAGCACAGCCTAGCCTCGAGGATCAGTCAACCGAACAAGTTACGAGTGAAAAATCTCCAGTCTCCAGCCCTCTATCTCTGGGGTTGAGTGCTGTGGAGTATGAAGTCACTCCTCCTCATCATGATCCACCCATTGGTGTGACAGCTGCTGCTGCTCCAAACAAAGGCATTTGTATGGAGGCAGTTGGGGAGGTGAGGAAAAACAGCAAGGATGCAGAGGAAGATACTGTCGTTAAGCAAGGGAGTATTTTTATGCCGTTTTCATCGATCTCTGTTGTAAAAGATGTTAATACACAGGTAGAGAAGTCAACCACCATTTGTAGCAACAAGCCCACTGTTAACTCCACTTCTCTCTCTCCAACTGATTCTCATCAATCTGCTATCAACTATCCCATGACCACCCAGATATATTCTCTGTCATCCATGAACACACCTCAATGTCAACACATACCAGCTAGCAAATCAACACAGTCTAAATCAAGTCAGACTGAATCCATCCAGCCTTGCCTTCCCTGTCGTTCATCTTCCAACCAGCCGTCACGAAGGATGGAATCACGATACAACCAGCAACACAAACTACTGGGCAGACACAAAAAAAATGGTGGAAAGAAGCATAATAACAATAACAGTCATGATGTTTCTAGCGGCAGTACTGATATGGTTGTTTCAGATGTGCCTAATGCCTTGACAGGTAAAATCAATCAGCCTGATCTTCTTAGACAGTTCCAAACTCCCATCGTTGGATTGAAGATGGATAAAGGAACAAGACCAAAGGCTAGTTTATCTCGAGTTAACAACCCTTTCAGAGCACTCCCAGGTCCAACTAGCTCTGGAATCATAGTTCGCTCTGTCAGCCATGGCAATGCTGAGCGGGAAGCTCTCCTTGCTCCTGATTTATGTAACACAGGAGGATGCGGAATGAATTCAGAGTTTACTGAGCTGTCGTGTGCAACTCCGGCAGATGATGGTGCCACACCAAGTGTAACCGGTGAGAATAGAGGACAAAGACGTGCCAAAGGAAGCAATAGAACTGGTTTTAAGAAGGTGAGTAAGTTTATTACATGTTGTTCATGTAGTTACATGTACTCAGCAATTATGTGTACTGTGTATGCTTGTGTGTTACAACTATATGTATACTATAGAAATCCATTTTTTAATTTTTAATGTATATATTTTTTAATTATTTGTGTTAGTATGTGTTGAAAGAGAATTAATGATTTTAGATATCAGAGTGCTTGTTTGACAATACAATCCTACTTGAACTTGAAGCACTTAGCTTTGCTTAATGTTAGTAGCCTTGAACTGCCACTTAATATATTGTATGGAGAATTTAAGTACAACAGGCCTTGGCCATAAGCTCTAGAACTTCAAAATTGGAATTGTTCCTTCTTCATGATGTTTTTCATCAGCTGCAATAAATAGTTATATGATTTTGAGGCATTTCTTATTATAGCCATTTGTCATTATTATTATTACTATTGTGTTTATGTTGTGTCTTATAAATAGAGTGTGTATCGAGATGTGGTGTCTGTTTCTGGAAGCATGAAGAAACCTGGCTGTTAATCTTTCTGATCACAAACTCTATTATTATTATTATTATATATTAAATAAGTAGGCATCACTATTCTATTGATTTCAAGTCATTAAGCTGCTAGTAAAATCCTGATTTGATTCATGCTCTGTTTATCACTTTTTTTTTCTTTTCCTTTTTTTTAGAAACATCGTTTACATCATTATTCTTAATAGCAGGTCTTTGATATATCTAAACTAACTGAAACTTTTTTTTTCCTTTTTTTCACATTTCCCATCACCCTAAATTTGGGGGTTGAGGGGTATGTGTGGTTTGTGTATGGACTACTTTTTAAGGGTGTTGGTCCAATTCGCTCTTATTTTCACATCCAGTATTCTGGAAGACATCTGGCATTGCACTCTCTGAATTTTATATAAACATACAACACATACAAGCCATACTAAACTTCACCTAATTATTTGTACCCTCTCCCTGATTTTTTCATGCTAGCATTGAAAAAAGGCTCGCAAGAAAGAAGATAGTGAGGTAGGTGCTGATCCTTGTTCATACATAGATCTTTATTCCACCACAAATTGAATTGCAAAGATAGCATCAGGTCCATATTTAAGTAAATCCATCCAACTGCAGCTTCATACTAAACCATTGACACAAAACTATCTGGGAACAAAATTGATAAGTTCAACAGGTAGCACAACCACACCTATAATTAAATGTTAGTAATAATCATGAGTACATTAAAATTTTTATATGAATCATAGATGGTGATGCTGTAACTTTGACACTTAAATTTGTTTTGAATATGGACACATGGTTTTGCATGTATGGTATTACACCCACACTTTGAATACCCCTTATACACTTAGAAAAAAAGTACAATTAATGAATGTGACATAACAACACTGAATGCATGTAACTTGCATCATTGAAATTTGATGCATTTTACTTCGAATCATTGAATGCATGTGAAATCACATCATTGAATGCATGTGACATTACAGCATTGAATATGACATTGCATCATTGCAGGTGACATCAAATCATTGAATGCATGCAGCGTTTGCGTTTGCATCATTGAATGCCTGTGACATTGCATCATTGAATTTGTGACATCACAGCATTAAATACATTATAGAGATAATATCAAATGGGCATGTCATTATATCCCTGGCTACATTTTGTATGCCTGCTGGTAGATAATAATTACATTTCATTTTATGCATGCATATACAAAGCAATATATATATATACATACATACATACACACATACTAGATGACATGCCAGGCAATGCCGAAGTCAACAGGAAGCATGAATGAAGGCACACAAAACATGATTTTGGACCTTGTGGCTTCATTCAAATGACAGCATAAGCTCATAGATTTCCAACATTGCCCATTAATTTTTTTAAACTTTTAGAAAGGTCAATATGCTTTGCAGGCAAAGTATAACGCTGAACAATCAGTACCATAATATTAAAATTTGCTGTTCGTTTACCTAACCTGAACTATAGATGCTCTTTTTAGTTTAATTGTAGCACAGATTTCACTCACTAGCCTTCTCTTACTGACTGGTGGTAACTCATAATTTTAAAACTCACTTCGATTATTGATTTTTGTATGAATAAACTGTATAGCAATAATGGGGGGGGGGGGGGGAAATAGCATTTTTATAATGACCAGTTCACTAAGCCAAACAGAGCAGTGGTATGGAATCCTATTTAGTTTGTTGGCTTGTAATAATTCAGGTGAGATCAAATTACATGTGTGATTTATATTACAAAATTTTGACCATACACTCCATGGATCAAGTTA
The DNA here is from genome assembly GCA_963969325.1 of Lycopodina hypogea. Lineage (NCBI taxonomy): Eukaryota > Metazoa > Porifera > Demospongiae > Poecilosclerida > Cladorhizidae > Lycopodina > Lycopodina hypogea. The sequence continues at coordinate 629,091 of OZ017787.1, forward strand.
TATATGCATGACAGATATCATGTCTCTAGTTCCAACAGCTTGCCAGGTCATCAGCCACATAGGTACACAGGTGCACACATAAGTAGATATAATTGTGAGGTTTATATATATAAAAGATTACATATATGTACATATATATATATGCATATAGGAACATATATATTGTAGCGGTTCACATTTCCCTCTTTTGGGGATGTCAAAAGCAGACTTGCTGTTTCTTGTAAATTGATATTGTGATAAGTATTCTATGAAAAGATGTCGTCTTTATTCTAAATCTTTGTCAGTATCAAATATTTAGCTACTGCTAAAGTAGTGACCCCATACTTATCACAAGTACCTGTGATTTTTTCAAATGAATCCCTGGTGGAGCAGCTTTTAGAAGGTCAATCACAACCACCCTTCCCAATTGGATAGCGCCTTTGATTGGGAACTGCTGGCTCAAAGGCTGGGGATTTTGTGGCATATTCAGACCACAAACATCTTACCTTTGATTTTACCAAAGTGTCAGACCCTTGGCCTCCCAGTAAACAACTAAATAATGTCAATTAGTCTAAATTTCAGAATTCACAACTAACGTATGGCACATTGCTGGCAAAGACAACCATGTGGCAGATGCTCTTTCTCGAGCAGTGGTAAGTGGAATCAGTTCGACTAAGCTTGGACTTGATTTTTCAGCAATGGCAGAAGCACAGCAACAAGATAGTGAGATGGATGCCTATCAGGACAGTTATTACTGGTTTCCAACTGAAAGAGATAGCCATTGGATATTCTCAGGTTTTCGTCCATTGTGACACCTCGACTGATCAACTACGCCCAATAGTACCAATATCTTGGAGACACGATGTTTTTCAGGCCATCCATGATCTCTTGCACCCTTCCATATGATCTCTCGCACCCTTCCATATGATCTCTCGCACCCTTCCATATGATCTCTCGCACCCTTCCATATGATCTCTCGCACCCTTCCATATGATCTCTCGCACCCTTCCATATGATCTCTCGCACCCTTCCATATGATCTCTCGCACCCTTCCGTATGATCTCTCGCACCCTTCCATATGATCTCTCGCACCCTTCCATATGATCTCTCGCACCCTTCTATACTGGCAACTCACAACCTTGTTACAGCCAGGTTTGTTTTGAAAGGGATGTCTAAGAAAGTGAGGGAGTGGGCCAAGGTTTGTGTTTCCTGCCAAATTTCTAAAGTACAAAGGCATGTAAAGGCTCCTTTGGAAACATTTAAAGTTCCCCATTGATATTTTGAACACTTTTATGCAGATTTAGTTGGCCATCTAACGCAGTCTCAAGGATTCACCTACCTCTTCACCATTACGGATTGGTTCACTCGTTGGCCTGAAGCTGTTCCTCTGATGGACATGACAAACCCTTTTGAATTATGGACAGCTGTTGGATAACTACTTGGGATTCAATACCATCGCACCACTGCTTGTCACCCTCAGGCAAATGGATTGGTAGAGTGATTCCATCGCCATTTGAAGTCAGCTTTGCATGCTAAGTTACACGGCCCAAACCAGTTAGATATTTTACCATGGATTTTGTTAAGCATTTATACTGCACCCAAGGATGATTTAAACACTTCTTCAGCAGAACTTGTTCATGGGTTCCCTCTCATGGTCCCAGGTGATTTTGTGCCTTCTTCATAATCTATAACACCAAGTGCACTTACCTTCCCTCCAACACATCGGGAGAAAGTCCAAATTTTGGCATCAGTCCCTACCACACAACATGGATCCTTCTCCTTTTCAGTGCCTTCAGATCTGATGATAAGTGCTTTTGTGTTTTTGCGTCAAGATGCTCATCATACCCTACTGAAAAATCGTATGTGGGTCCTTACAAGGTGTTGCAGGCTGGCAATAAAACTTTCAAGTTGGACAAGGGAGGGAAAGAAGAAATCATCTCCATTCATAGACTAAAATCAGCCCATCTAGACACAGACAGTCCTGTGCAGGTGGCCGTTCCTCCTCCACATGGGCATCCACCTCTCCAACATCAGCCTGCCATGGCCCATGCCAACGCATCTACATATAGTCGTGGAACAATTTCACCAACAGCGGGTGCACCAGAGCCAATTCCATCGTTAACATGAAGCTGGGTACAAGGGGCTGCCCCAACAATTCCTGCGGACTTGTTATTTCTTGTAAATTGATACTGTGATCTATTGATATTCTATTAAATGATTTTGTGTACTTTGTTCTGAATCTTTTTCAGTACAAAATATTTAGCTAATGCTAAAATATAAGCATATATACATATAAACATATACATGTACATATATATCCATACTAGTGGATGTACCGACACTTTGTGCAGGATTCTTACTCTAACAGCCTAGGAGTAGAAAACATTCCCAGATTAGTCCTACTCTGCTATGTAGGAGGCTTCCACATCGAACACCCCATGTGTGAAGATTGGTAGCATAGTCTATGCCCAATACCTTGATATAACTTAAACATATTCAAAGAAAACTCAGCTAAGTTACAAAATCCTGACTAAATTGAGCATCAAGAGAAACAGGAACATTTTCCTTTTGGTAATTTGATCTACAAAGCCAAAGTCAGGTATTCCAGTTGTCTATTTATATTTTGTAAGTCAATTATTCATAAGGAAAAATAGTGCTGTGCCACCAACTTATAACAACCTAACAAAACCTGTAAAAACCAAAATTATTTACTATTAAAAAAAAGAATTCCAAGCTCCTTTTCAATTTTCTGTCCAGAGTGGAGTGTGGTTTATAGGGTTTATTTCCTTTTTTAAAACAATGCTAAAGTGCTATTTACCCTTTAAATCTTTAACTACCTCATTTGTAGTTAATATTTATAGCCTTTGTATTAAACTGGTAGTAGAAGTGTTTAGACCTGCTATAACACTAGTTACTCAAAACCTTACATACCCCTTCCCACCCCACCCCTTCAAATGTAACTGCTACTCTAATACAGCTGTACTGCTGCATTTGTTGCAATATCCTTCTGAAGGCCAAAATTAATATTTTCAAAATTAATTAAGCAAATCAAGGCCTTTGGACATTTTTTTCCTCCTGATAGATGGTATAGATTTAAAATTGTGACTATTGGTCCCAGAAAAATACATAAAAATACAGTACTTTAAACCTGAGTCAAATGAAAGTAAGAAAGTAGAAAGAAAATAAATGAGGAAGAAAGAAGAAGGGAAAAAAGGGAAAAAAACGTGGGGGAAAAAACAGAGGGAAAAAAAGGGAACAAAACTTGGACAAAAATTATATCTTGTGGGAATCCAACCTTGGACTCTCAGCTTGGAAGACCACTACTTTGACCATGGTTGTTTGTTGTTTTTTTTGGCTCTTTTTTATATAGAAACTTCTTTTTCTTTTCCTCATGAGGGGAACCATTTAAAAAAAATATGACTGATGAATAACTTCATGCCGAACCCTCTGAATATGTATACTAAATTTGGTTCAGTTTCAATCAAACTTTGGGGCATTGAATCTTGCCCAACAAACATACACACCAACTTTATATATATATACACATGATCACTTGCAAGCAGCTACATGGGAGAGAGCTTGCACAATTTTTCTGAATTTTTTTTTGTGGTCATGGTACTCCTTCTTTGGTCCACCAAGAGGCTACACACCATTCTTGAGCTCAAAGAAAAGGTAAATTTAGTGTAGATGCAGGTGTCCATACTTGTTAGGTTGGAGAGGCTAAGAATCTCTGTGTGTGGCACCTTATCCTCATAGGTAAGGCCAAGGATAGTGTTGTAGGGATCTAATATGGAAGGTTTTAAGTGACTCAAAATATCTTCTTTGCAAGATTCTGCGCCATACAATATAGTTGACAGACAGAGAGCATGCATGATCTACTTCAATTTTGCGTCTTTTAAAGATCATGACTGAGATAGACTCCTTCTCCCAAGCATCCGAATATAGCAGATGCCAGATGGATATGGTTTCTCATTTCTTCATCAAGCTATCCTGTATTTGAAATGCAGCTGGCAAGGGATGTAGAGCTTTTAACATGCTTCAGCCAGTCATTTCTACTTGATGTTTGAACTGGTGATTCATTTCTGATTGCGTGTTGAAGGATCTCAGTCTTCTTTGTTTTTATTTGAAGGCCAGTCCCAACATAAGATGATGCAATTATGGTCATGGAATGTCAGAGATTACTGGATCTGTGAGCAAGTTCAGAAGCATCATCAGCATCATCAGCATCATCAGCATATTGTAGTTCATAAGGAGGTTTGATGATGTGAGGGTTCTGTACCTCAGTCTATTTTTAGATTGAACAGAGTGCTGTTGAAATGGTATGACAATTGAATTCCATTGTTCAACTCAAGATCTTTCCTTGAAAGCAGGGTCACAGCAACAAGGTAAATGTAAATGAGAATGAGTCCAAGAACACATCCCTGCTTGATACCAATCTGCACCTGAAAGAAGTCAGATTCATAGACACCAATAGTGACTCAAACTTCCATGCCGTCATGAAAATTCCAGATCAGTGTGTGTTATCTTGAAAGACAGCCATATCTATGCAGAACCTTCCAAAGCAGGAATCAACTGACTGTATTGAAGGCCTTGTGAGGTCGATGAAGGCAAAAAAAGTCACCTATATGTCCTCGACATTTTTCCAGTCAGAGGAGGGACACAAAAACCATATAAATGGATCTCCTCTCAGCAGGGAACTATACAGCGACTCCAGAAGAATCCTGTCCACAAAATGTCCCACAATACAGAGCAGGATTATACAGGTGAGGATCTTACCAACAACATCCAAGAGGAAAATACCTCTGCTATTCTTATGTACTGATCAATATCCTCACCTATTGTATAGGATAATGATGTTGGTATGTTCCGTCTCTGCGGGATGATGTTATTTCTCCAATGGGTGAGTAAAATCTTATGCAGATGTGACAATATTCTGACTCCTCCATACTTGCAGATTTCTCTAGGAATTCTCTATGATCCAGATAATTTTTTGCTTTTCAGATAGTGGAAGGCCGAACAGGTCTCATCAATGTGTGGTACAGTGTCCAGTTCATCAAGTGCGGAAAAGCAGATAATTGATTGATGAGTGTAGCATCCATTGGGAGATCCTGGCTTAGCAAACTGTGAAAATGTTCCTTCCATCATTTCAAGCTCTTCCTCTTATCTTTGATCAGAATTTTCCTGTCAGCACTTTCCACAGGGGAAGTGGATCTTTGGATCGGTCCATAAATGGATTTCACAGCATCATAGAATTCATGGATTCAATGATCGTCCCCATGTTTTGAATCTCTCAAGCTCTTCTTCTCCACATTTTTTAAGTCCCAAAGAATCTGATGTACTTCAGAATGAAGCTAACACCACTGGTCAAGGAGGTGCTTGGAATGTGGGTTAGCAGGTGAGTGTTGTGTGCTTTGTTCTTTCTCCTCACTAAAGGGAGAATATGATCAGCGGATTCATCAAACTAGTCTTGGTTTCATCATTTCGTTTCACCAAGACATTCTAATGTGACTTCCTTGATGATTGAAGTTAAATTGTCTTTCCCCAATTTTAATCCATTTCTTCTTTCGTGGAATTATCAGGAAAACCTTCCAATCTTTCATTCAATTAGTGTTGAAGTTTACCTTTGATTTCAATACTGAATAATGCTACTGTGTTCAGTCTCTTCACAGGAGCAGGTCTTCAGACTGGGGGATGAAAAGAAATATACACACTAGACTTTATCATCAGTGATCTATCCAAAATTCAGCTCCCCTTAGGATCTGGTGAGTGGTACATCTCAAATATCTCTCTTTCTGACAATGGCATAGTCCAGTAAATGCCATTTCCTTTAGTGTGTAAGCATCCATGATGTTTTGTACATTTTGCATAGCTAAAATAATGTGTTAGTGATGCAGAGAACATTTTTGGCACATAAAGTAAGTAAATGAAGACCATTATTATTCATGATTCCCATTCTATGTTTGCCCAGGACTCCTTCCCAAGCATGAAATTGCTCCCCATCCGAGAGTTCAAGTCTCCGAGTAGGGTGATCTTGTCCGTGAATGGGACTTTCCATAATACTTCATTCAAAAAGTCATAGAAAGCATCTTTCTTTTCTCCATCTGAGTCCAAGGTCAGACCATAAATACCAAGAATGGTCATGTGTCCTTTTTTTGTGATTGGAATCTGAAAATCGTAAGATGCTGCTGATTCCTATTGGGGATTCGGGAATTTTTTGAAGGAGGGAATTCTTGATCACAAAACAAACTCCATGCAATTGCAACAGTTCCTTTGGTCACCCATTCAAGAAAAATGTATAACCTCCACCTTATTCCAGCAGGGAGCTTTCTTCAGAAAACTGGATCTCGTTCAGGACTGTAATGTCAAACTTGGTCTCTTGCTCAGGACTGCAATGTTAGTGTTCTACTTCTTAAATTCTTAAATTGTATTGCCACCAGTGTTGTTCTTCGCTGGGGTTTCCAAGATCCCTGCCATTATAAAGTAAGGTACAAATGTTCTAAGCAGCAAAGATTATGAGTTTAAATTTGTCTTATTATTTTTTAATTTTTGAACACAGTAGAGGATTTTCACTGGACATGGTAACCCAGACAAAAAGAGATTAGGCAAGCAATTTTTAGATTACATTTTCTAAGCCAATCCTTGTTGCCAAGTAGGCACTGCTGATCCTATATAAGGCTGCCTTGTCATGCATGTACAACTAAAGTTAGGTTGCCTCTACTCCTCCAAGAAAAAAACATCTTGCCTGTGTCAACAACATGCAAAGTCTAGGCTAGAGACTTGCAGTCTATCCTTGATCAGTGCCGGCATTGAGTCATTTGTTGCCATTGCTCCTAAAGTTAGGAGATGGAAGAGAGAAGAGTGGAGAGAACATATCTGTGCAGAGGTTTGAATTGAGTGGTGAAAAGGGTGCAGAACCTCATCCACACTATCTTCATTTCCTCCAGGTTGATTCCAATGGTGAAGTGGAAACCCAAGATAAAAGGAGTTCTGAAGGAGACTGCAGTGGAGTGCTGAAGCCATAGTTGGTTTAATCCTTTTTCTGTAGCCAATGCACATGCCATAGCCCTCATGAGCCATTGGGGACTTCCTGTTCTGCTGACTTATGATCCGTCAGATTTATATACCATCAAATAGTGGTCCCTCTGAGGCCTTGGATATCATATGACTTTCCCAGCAACTCCCCCTTGAATGAAGCCCAGTTAATTCGCGGGGAGGTGCCATCGGGCGTTTTCTGTACCACCTGTTCCTCACTCCTGGTGTGAGCATGTTGGGGTTTGTACAGAGTTTCAGAGAAGAGCAACAAAGGAAGGTGTTCCTTGGTCTAAGATCAAAAGAATACTTCTAAGGGAAAAGAAACTAAGATGGAGACATGAAACGCAACAGTCACCATGACGTCTACAACAACTGACTTACCCTCACTGTGGGAAGAGGTGCAGGTCAAGGATTGGCCTTCACAGCCACTTGAGAGCAAGACACAGAGATGACATTGTTATCATCACTGATGGACAACCATAAGTATTAAGCTTATATATATATATATATATATATATTTGAGAGTGCGCTAGAGCACTTTCTGTTTAGGGTTGACCAGACCATTACCATTAGCTTAACACAAAACTAATTCAAAATCAAGCTTCTAGATAATAACAATCCAAAATGTTCATAGTTTATGTTCAGGAGCTTCTAAGAAAGTCTACGTCAAATTTTGAATCCATAGAGTTACCCCAAAAGAGCCATAATAAAGGGGGGAAAAAGAGATTAATCTCTCCTAGTTGTCCATTATCATCTTCCCTAGGAGCCAGGCTACAGATAATTTGGAAAGATTAGTACTTGCACTAATACCATGACCTGACAGAGTTTCAACTAGTATACATTCAGGACTAATTGCTTTCTCCATTAACTTACAAAAGCATGAAGTTATATAAGGATGGACGATAACACCCACTCTCATAGTCGCTATTTTAATTTCATTCCAATTGCTATGCACATGATAACTGTATACTTAACCTTTCACTAAACCTAGTCTCCACTCTGCTGGAACATTTGGTGTAGAGAGTCTGGCTAGTGAGACTTCCCTACGTCTAAACCCTCCACTCAGTAAAGTATCTGGCAAGTGAGATGATGCTAAGTCTAACCCTCTTAACCCTCTTAAAGATATCGGCAGTATTTGTTAATCATAAATGCATACCTAAGTATTACCAAATTTTAGATGGCAGACATTGATAAATGGATTAGCTAACTGAGTGCTTGTTTGATTGATTGAGCATTACCTAACAGCTGTGACTTCTGATTCTTGAAATTATTATTGAATACCTGCGTTCAATTATTATGCATGCCTACCTCTACATCCCAAAATCATTGACTCCAAATCTATTTCATCTTGTGCCTAAAAATAATATTGCAAAGTAACCCTCTCTTCCCCCCCCCCCCCCCCCCCCCCCCAACCCCCACCTACGCATCCAAAAAAAGATACTCATTTTGAAATAAGACATGGAGACTAGTACTAAAAAAATTATAAATAAATAAAGAAAAAATTATTTAGGGTTTCTCCAGAAGTATGGAAAAAAGAAAAGTACTACTGAATAAATATTGAAACAATGCATGAACACTCTAATATTATGTGCCCAATTGTATATCCCTAAATCACTGATTGCATACTCTATTCCATCTAGTGTCAAAAAAAAGAAGTTATTATCATTGGTGAATAATTGAATGAAATTTTGTTTGCAATATTGCAAAGAAACCCCCTGAAAACCCCCCTCCCCCCCCCCCCCCCCACCCCAAATAAAACTTCAATAGTATGGAACGAAAATAGGTGACTCTTTCATCATCCATAATAGTCCAGGCAATCTACTTCAATTATGGAGTCAACCTTAAGCAAATTGCAACAAAAATGAAATTATTACAGTTCATTTCTGCAAGGCCCCTAGAATAACATACTAAAAGTCCAGAAAAATCCATATGGTGTAAAGATGCTAAATTTGCAAATCCAACATGGCCACCAATCTTAAAACAATTTGCACTCATTTGGCCACAGATCTCTTCTAAATATGTGGCACTAATTCAGGCCTTCCTATTATAGGTTTATTTTTGTTGTGTATATCTGCTCTATGTGGCTGTGCATCTGCCCAATCCCCCAACACCGCCCACCCCCCTCCCTCCCCCCCCCCCCCCCCAGTCCAAAAACTGTAACTGCACTGGTGGTGGTAAAATGCATCTGCAGCAAGAATGTGATTCACATATGCCAGTCTACCTGCTACAATCATAATTATCTACTCATCACTTCTGGTTGTATATACCCCCTAACTGTCCCCTGAAATATTATTGCCCTGACATGCATACTATCAAAGAGTATTTTCTCTTCCATAATGCTTTTAGTCAAACCAATCTACATCAACTTTGGGGTCAACCTCAAACAAATTGCAACAAAAATAAAATCACTACAGTTCATTTCTGCAAGGTCCCTAGGAGTACAAATATATCAACTTGAATAATCTGGGGGCAGTGATTTAGGGATGTAGAATTAGGCACATAATAATTGAGTGTTCATACCTTGTAGTATTTCTTGAGTTGATCTCTTTTTTTTTTAGTCTCCCCACTTTTTGGAAACACACTTAAATCTTTTTTCTTTCCTCATTTATTTATAAATGTTTCTATTTCTAGCAACTATATGTATGTCCACCTGCCTGCCTGCCCGCCCGCCCGCCTGCCTGCCCGCCCGCCCGCCTGCCCATCTGTCTGTCTGTCTGTCTGTCTGTCTGTCTGTCTGTCTGTCTGTCTGTCTGTCTGTCTGTCTGTCTGTCTGTCTGTCTGTCTGTCTGTCTGTCTGTCTGTCTGTCTGTCTGTCTGTCTGTCTGTCTGTCTGCACCATCATTCTGGCCAAACCTGTGGGTAGATTTTTCTAAAATTTGGTGTGATCATAGGTTATGACTAAACATGGGCTAAAAAATCTGGAAAATGGTACCATTGTGATGAAAAAATCCTATAATGGTACTTTGGTCAGACAATCCTATGGAGCCAAAGACCTAAAATTTGCTATGCATACATGACTTGAATTGACTCTGGGAGTAACATAGGCTTGGTCCCACCAGGCCACATCTCTTTCTCTTATTGTGTGAGGCTAAAAATGCCAAAAATGGATCTTTGAAATAATACTTGGACATAGGGTATTAGACCTAAGAGCAATATATATTTGGAATCAGAATCATCTGGGGAATATTTTTAAATACATAATATGGCCACACCCCTTTCTATGTTCATATCGGGCCAAAAAAATCCAAAAACAGAACTTTGGCCAGACAAACCCTTGGAGCAACAACATAGGCAGGGTCCCAGCTGGCCACTCCTCTTCCCATTGGTGTGTAAAGCTAAAAGTGCCAAAAATATAATTTTTACATAACTCATGAACCTAATGAGTTAGACCCACGATTCCATCTGATATATATTTTGGTTCGTAAGTATGTACATTTGGATGTATGTATATATGTATATGTGTATGTGTGTCTAGACATCACAGCCAAACCCTTCGACCAAAAGGCTGAAATTTGGCATATAGTCTCCAAATAACCGGATGAGCATTATTAACGGAATGTGGGCGTGGTAATTGGTGTGTTATATCATAGCCACACCCACAGAAAGTATTTTAGCATCCAAAAGCTAATGAAAACACCAATCAGACCTAAATTAGGCATGTTGTCTCCAAGAATCCCAGTAAGTACTTTTAACTACATATGGTGTAGTTTGGCCGTAGCCTTACTCATAGGAGGTTCTTTTGACTGTCCAAAGCTAATCAAAGAACTATTCAGGCTGAAATTTGGAATATGGTTTCCAAATAATTGGGTGAGCCTTATTATACATATTTGGGTGTGATAATGGGTGTGGTTTTATCATAGCCACATTTTGGCCTCCAAAAGCTAATTAAAGGACCAACCAGGCTGAAATTTAGCATGTGGCCACCAAGTAACTGGGTGAGCATAATTAACCACATTCATATGGGATAATGGGGGTGGGTTTGTCATAGCCACACCCACAAGAAGTTATTTAGCAGCCAAAAGCTAATCAAAAGACCAATCAGGCTGAAAATTGGTGTGTGGTCTCTAAGTACCTGGATAAGCATTTTTAACCATGTATGTGTGTGATTGGACATAAGCATACACACAGCAAGTTGATTTGGCCATTAAAGTACTAAGCAGGCTGATATTTGGCTGCCATTTCCAAGTAACTGGGTGAGCATTATTAACTACATGTGGGTGTAATATTTGTTGTTTTTTCATGGCCATACCCATAGAAAATTGTTTTGGCCACCAAAAGCTAATTAAATGATCCATAATGCCGAAATTTGAGTGGTTTCTATAACATTTCATGTTGACATTGGCCTGGCAACCCCGGGTATATGCTAATAATACAATGGAATCTCCCTAAACAGACTCTCTGAAATAGGGGCAACCTCTACACAATGGACCAACAGTAAGGTCCAGATTGATTCCCTACAAAAGCTAGTAGATTCGTACTTCCCAAAACGAACTCTAAACAATGGACAAATGCTATGGCAGCTTCCAGAAAATTCTGTGAAAATTGAATTCCAAGAGCAGACAAAATTAAAGCCACCCCCCCCCCCTCCCAAATATATACCAGCTATTATGAAATAAAACAAACATACAAGCAAGAAAATATAAAAGTCAGATTTGGACTAAATAAGGTTCTTGGTGAAGATTCTCTATCAGTTCTTTTAGTCTCTCCATGTAGGCTTTTGGTCCATACAGGGTAATTCCAGATCATTATAAAAAACAATAAAATAATTTTTTTTTTTTTTTTTTTTTTTTAATTTTTTTAAAAATTTATTTATTTATTTTTTTTTATTTTATAATTTAGTATCTTTGCAGCATTGAATCTGGAGAGCTACCTGATATAGTCACTATAGTTGACAGTAAGTCTTACAATAAGTAGGAAAAATATATTTTTTTAAACCTTGTCTACTATTCTGCACCAAAGTCAAAGAAGATTAAGCTAAGAAGCTTCTCTGATTTAGTGCTGAGGGAAAGAATTCTTATACACACGCACATGGCCTGTGGTCACAAAAATTTCTACTTAGTGCATATATTAATTTTGGTTGTGTATATGTTTATCTATATACATTTATTTCTTTTTCTTTTTTTATGGCACATTCAATTATTATTTAGCATATTGTATATAGATTCTTTTGTTCTTCTACTTCATTGTGGTTTTTATCGGTTTTTCTTTTTGCTAAATGTTGTGTTCCAGATATGTTGTACTTTTATTTTGAGTAATCAATGCTATGGTCTATATTATATTGTGTGTGTGTGTGTGTGTGTGTGCGTGCGTGCGTGCGTGCATGCGTGCGTGTGTGTGTGTACACAGTGGAATCCCTTCAAAATGATATTCTGGGGACCAAAAAAAAAAAATTCTTATTAGCAGTACTTTGTATTATCCAAATGCATAAAGTAATTGATAATTCCATCTTATAAATAACAATTGAATTATATCACTTGAGAAAATAACATCAGTAGGATAATGGGCTGTGATTTTGATCTATTCATCTCACTATAATTCTCAACCCTTTTTTTGTTTGTTTGGTTGGTAACTCCTCCCAGATGATTGGGTCTAAAATAGGCTCATTTTTTAAAAGAATTTTATGAGGGTCACCCTGGTGTTATTACAAGTAAGTTTTGTGAAGATCAGAGTAAAACCCTGCCTGTGGGGCTCTTTTTTTTCCAAAAATTTCCTAGTTGGGGTTTCAACTCTATACCTGAGTAAACCAACCCACTTACTGCAAACCACAATTTGTAAACACACATAGGTCAGAAAATTGTTCCAAAATCACTTCCTGCTCTTTTGTAGGCCCAAGCATCTGGAATGAGAGAGCAAACAACAGATCTAAAATTATATTAAATGGTCTTTGTTGTCTCTGTTCATAGGATGGTAGCTATGCTAAAATATCCTTCAGAAGGGAGAGGGGGCTCAATTTCATACTTTTTTTTTTTTATCCCTGTAGGCCCAAGTGTCTGGAATGTGACAGGGGAAAAAACAAACAACAAATCTCACATTTTGAAAGATATTTTTGTTGGCTCCATCCATAGGACGGCTATTTTTCTAGTGTTTTTAATAACCTAACTGCACATTCTAATTTACTAATAAGATCCAAATTGTCGTCAGTATCTCTCTGCTGATGAAGAAATATTGAAAGTGTGAATAGAAACTCTTGAGATTTTGTTGCTAAGGCACAACTGGAGGAGGTATAGAAATCTTCTTCCTGTGGGCAATAGTGAAATACTCTAGACTGTTCTCCCCTAGATGATGATCTCACACTGGGGATAATTCCTTCATCAGATAGTATTTGTGAAATCAGTTGTCACTCCTCTACATTAAGTTATAATTGTGATTTTAGGTAGGCCAAAAAGAAAGTACAATTCAAGACTTCAATTTGGTCCCAGCTTTAACGAAATCTATCACAGCAATCTTAGTGGACAGGGGTATCAATTTGTGCTGTCTACTAGCCTAGATATCATTTCTTGAAAACTAGAGCTAGCTGCAGCTGCTTTTTTTTTTTTTTATTACTTACTGAATTTGTACTTTTTCTAAAGGGAGCAGAGCTAGATACAGCTGATTTTTTCATTAATTGTTGAGTAGTTTGTAAATCACTGGAGCTTTTGTTCCCATTATAAGCAATTTAATATTATCAGTGTATATATTAAAGGTAGAAAAATGTATCTTTATAATTGTCACTTTGCATGAGTGTTCCATTTAATTGATATATAATAGCATCGACGTGAACAAAAGCCAGGAGTGTGCTGTGTTGAGAAGTAGAGTTCATGTTGTGTCAGCAGCACACACACGTGCACCACAATGAACTACAAGAGTCCTGAAGTGCACTGTCAACAACCAAATCAATTTCAAGAATGTAGATGATGGCATGCAGCCATGCACTACGCCAACACACTCTGGATTACTTCACACACACTACAAACAGTTCATCTTCCTTTTTGGTCAACCAAACAATGGGCTCAATATTAAAAATAAGGTGTAGCATATATTTCACAGATATTTTTTCTTCTTCATTTTATAGCATACTTTAATTATCTTGGTAACAACAATAGCTATGGTGCACAGCAGTTCATGGTTTGTTGGCTGAAGTGGTTTAGCCTAAATACAGTTGGGGGTGGGAAGGAAGAGAAGGGAGAAGAGGGGAAGAAAGAAAAAAAAAAAGAGTTAACAAAAGTTCTATGTTGCATATTTTCTTTCTATGATTCCCACCTGTAGAGCAGAACATTCCCCCTGGCGTTGCCTATGGCCATGTATTTGCTTTGAGGAGAAATGGCAACAGCAGAAACGTAGTCCAAGTGAGACTTCTGCGAGGGCCAGTTTGAAAAGACCGTCTGGGAGGGAAGATGAACCTGGACAATAAGTAAATATGACCAGTGCACATCTCTGTACCAATAACATATATATCTATATTTATCTATCTATCTATCTATCAACAGATATAGATATATTAGATATATATATATATATAATTGCAGAGATGGTGATCAAGGTTGTACAGATTGTCACCATCTTACATACCACTCTCAAAGCACCCTTCTTCCTCTGTGACGCCATCACCATTAACTCACTACACAAGAGACAAAACTAGAAGTGACAACACAGTTCACTTTTCCCTGCACAAACTTAACCTGGTGGGGTTGATGCAGATTGAGTCAATCCCTGTCGTTAGATTCATCAGGGCCTTGAGAGGTTTAGGGCCAGAGGTGGCAGACACAGATGATGACAGACATTGACTGCCTGTGTACACGTTCACCACTCCATTGTCTGAGCCACAAGCCACATACTGCTGGTCCGGAGAGATAGCGACTCTTGTGCCACGGATGCAACCTTCGTCCATGAAGGAATGAACACACTGTCGGGTGGACATGTCCCACACATACACTCGTCCCTTACCTGTGCAAGAAGGAGGACAAATAACCAGGAGAGGGGTTATTATTATGGGTGCAGAATTTGTCATGGCATTGGAAGCAATGATATATATATATGTAATATTTATAAAATTCAATTTATGACTTAAAAAAGGAATATGAAAATTGCCTCAATAGTACTTATTACAAGCAGTTATCCTTTCTGAATATAAAAAATAAAAAAAATCCTAAAAGTGCATCGGACTTTGCTGGGCACAATAGCCTAGGTCAGGTAAACAGTTCTATAGTGCAGCAAGTTATGTCTCAATTCTGGTTGTATAAATACATTAGGAATTCCATCTTACTCTAGATATGCATGTTAGGCTTGGGTTGGGTTAGGTGTCATCATCCTCTAGATACACATGCTGAGTTTAGGTTAGGTAAGGTGTAAATCCTGCCTGATGGCCTCATTCTAGTCTGAACCCACTAAATACACATTTTGGACTTGAGTTAGGTAAGGTGTCAACAGTTGTTCAAGGATACAGTAGTTCACCTCTGGTTCTGTACACTGTAAGTTAGTGGTGTAAAAACTAAACACAACTTCAGACTATAATAAGGCATTGGGGCAGGATTCACACACTTGGCTGCTCCTGGCTAAACAGTGGAGGATTGGCAGCCACACTTGGATTTTTGTATAAGCAGGTGGATGGGTGTTTAAGGTTTTAAGAGTTTGCCAATCACAATGCCACACACACACACAGACAACAGATGGTACATATAAGCATGCATACGCACATGCAAGCAATATTTACATCTTATCTACAATTACGAAGGGGCAACCTACTTAGCCTGGGGACATCCACATGATGACACACATGCATGTATGTATGCACATATGCATACACGAGAAAGGAGTGGTAAGATAATAATAAAAATACGACATATTGCTTCGGTTAAGACACACAACTAAATCTCACTCACTTCCAGTGGAGAGCATGAAGCAACTGTCGGAAGTAAATGACACGCCAAACACATCACCATTCATCTTCAACTCTGCAACCCATTGCTTGGTCTGGGAAGACAACAAACACAAAAAAAGAACATGTGCATGAAATAATTGTGCAGTTCGAGACAGCTGTCCTAATTGCTGGTGTGATACACATTGTAATGCTTCTTTGCTGCTGCTCTGCTCCTGATATTCCTTCATCAGTTGGCTCCAGACTTCTGGTCTCCAAGATATCAAGCTTCAATGATTATTCTTTCAATTATTATTTTTGTTGACAGTTTTCCTCAGTAGAGTATACAGAGACAATGTATGTTAATCAGAATTTCCATAAAGTCTAGAGTAAAACCCAATAGAAAAGGGATACCTAAAATTTGACCATCCCCTCATTGCTGAAGCTTAGAGAGACTGTCTCCCCATCTCTTCCAATAAACAGTTCAATGGGGAACCATCACCATATCCTAGTAGGCATGGGTTCATATATGCCCCCACTCTGAACTAAGTGAAGTCATATCTTGGCATCAACACGGTATGCATGTTGCATGAAACATAGAGGAAACACACACACCCATTCATAAGGCCTCCAACCACATCTTTGTTTTGAACTCGCTGTCCATCCTTCACACCTTTGACCCCAACACTGCCTCTATCCATCAAGAGTACTAATAAAATACAATAATCCATACCTTATTGGAAACCAACAGCATGAAACCATTCTCCCCGAGAAAGACGAGATACTGGTTGTCAGGGGAAACCACAAATCTATCAAAGTACTTCTCATCATGACCTGCATGATACAGGAGGAAATAGTTACTCAAAGCAGCATTACCGAGCACAATTGTGTCACATCGCATCACCTCTGATTCCATATATAGGAGTGACCTTTCCCGCCATCATGTCGTAGACGTAGAACCTCTTCTTGCGTCCGGCCAACACCACCTCTGTGCCGTCCTGTGTGAAGTGTGCAGTGGTGATAGGAAAACCTTTCACATACACACTCTGCAGCTTCGGATTAGTCTGTCCATCCACTTGGAAAAGGTCCAACGTCTTGTGGTAACCAGCCACCAAGATCACATGAGCCGAAGGATGGAACTCTACAGCCCTAATTACTGCATCTGCTCTCTTGGCACTGTTTGCATCTTTCATTCGCTTCAGGTCAAGCACTCCCTTGGGAAGATATTCGTTGTGAGCCTTCAGCAAGTCACCAGTCCTCTGGAGCACTCCCTCCTCTCCATCACTCGACTCAGAGGCACTGTCCACACAATGCTGCTTCTTTGGGTTAGAAGTTGGCATGGCCCATTCTGGCTGCCCCAATAGTTTCACATACCTTGCAAAATAATTCCATCACCATTTCAACACTTTACCATGAACCATGAAGAGAGGATACTGGTAACCACTTACTGGGACCTAAGTCTCTTGCTGTAGGAGCTTCCTGAGATCACTGACTCATCTATTGATTGTTTCAACTTCTTTGTCCGAGTGTGGGCTGTGATGTCCACACTGTGAAGATTACAATGTACGTGCGTGCGTGTGTGTGTGTGTGCGTGCGTGTGTGTGTGTGTGTGTGCGTGCGTGCGTGTGTGTGTTGAAATAAAGTCAGAGATATAAGCAATCTAGAAAGTCATTGTGTGTGAATCAGTAATACCAGTTTGGATTTTTAAACATCACACAAAAAAATAATAGTACTAAACTAGCAGCATATACCCAGCATTGCCTGGCCAATATAGGCTAAAATCCTACCATTTTTGGCTTTTTCTCATTACCATGGTAACCATTTTGCAAAATTTTAACCCATGTTTTAAGTTGG
This sequence comes from Lycopodina hypogea, assembly GCA_963969325.1. Taxonomy (NCBI): domain Eukaryota; kingdom Metazoa; phylum Porifera; class Demospongiae; order Poecilosclerida; family Cladorhizidae; genus Lycopodina; species Lycopodina hypogea. The sequence goes on from OZ017787.1 coordinate 646,789, forward strand.
GTCAAAACCTATCATCATGCAGAGTTTCAGAGAAATCCACCTACCGGTTTGGCCAGAATGATGGTACAAACATACAGACAGACAAATTCTGATATTTCCCAGATATGCCACCTGGCTTAAAACCATTTCAGGGTGGGTCTCCTCCATCTTTAAAAGTTTGGTCAAAATATAACAGAGGGATTTTGAGAAACAGACGAACATAGTTACATAGTTAGGTCTTCTAATATATATATATATATGGGAAGGGGGGGGGGGGGGGGGGAACAACAACAATAAAAAAAAAACAACAAATAAAACAAAGCAAATATATACATATTAGAATAATAATTAAAAAAATAAAAAAAAATTAAGCCTTTGACATTACCAATACACATTCCACCGCTCCAAACTAGCTTTACAATGTTGCTACTTGACACCATAAACAAACAAACAAACAAACAAACAAACAAAAAATATCAATAATACAGCAGGTTAATAAAGTCAACCATAATTATAGTGCCACATCCATTGAGACTAGTCCACGCACCTGACTGACTCATCATCCTCATCCTGCCAGACCGGTCTTCTTCCTGAGGCTAAATGTACGTGGGAGTTCAATCGTGGTTCTCCCTTTACCAAATCATCATCACTCTAGTGGACATTGAGAAATTTCAGACCCTACTACACTGATACATGCTCTGGGCAATACTGTCATTAGAAACATGTAACAACATACTCACTCATTTTAAGGGGTGGGAATTCTAGGCGATAAAAAAGTCATTTTATGTTGTTTTTAGGTGAAAAAATATGCAAAAAAATATGTGGTAATTTTAAATTAAATTGTTCAAAATATGTGATGAAATTTGGCCTCAAACACAGCTACATTTTGAATACATCAAAGAGATCACAGACAATATTCATACAAATATTGAACAATCTAAACCATAAAGTGGGAATAATCTGTCTGTCTGTCTGCTTGTCTGTCTGTCTGTCCGTCCGTATCCTCGATTCACGCTTGAACGGTTGAAGTTAGACCAATGAACTCATATATTTTCAATCAGTGTCACTAGGCAAACGTTTTAACTGTCTATATGGTCACACCCCCTTCTGTATTAAAAAAAGCCGAAAATGGTATTTTTGCCAAAAAAAAAAGAATGGAGCTACAGGTGGGAGTAATATGGGGTAGGTCCCACCTGGCCACACTACCTCTCGACGTGTAAAGCTGAAATGCCAAAAATGATACTTATAAAAATAAAAAAAACACTTGGACCAAGGAACTATATCCACGAACCCATATATTTTGGAATCAGTGTCGCCAGGGGAACATCTTAAGAATATCTAAAGGCTACACCCTTTTCTGTGATCATGTCAGGCCAAAAAAGCCAAAAATGGTACTTTGGTCAAGCAAACCCTTGGAACTACAGACCCAAAACTTATTATATATATATATATATATATATACACACAACTTGACTCTATAAGTAACATAGGTAGGGTTCCACCTGGCCACACCTCCTCCTCCAGTTATATCAGGCTAAAAACAGTTCTTACGTATGTATGCATGTTTGTGTGTATCCACTTTATCACCAAAGCACCATGCCAAATGAAACTCACTCTTCAGGATAGACACATCCTACAGCAAGGACAGTTTGGTGTTGTTTTTTAAAAGCAAAAACAGATTTCACAAATTTGGATACCAGAATCCAAAACTTGGCAAAATGGGATTCCATGCATAGCACAGGTACTTATTCTATTAGCAGTAAAGTTGCATTCCACCTGATGCCAAGAGTGCATCTTTTCAACTAAATTTTCTTAAAAAAACAAAAACTGTATCAGCTTAGAAGCTCAACAAAAATATGGTAAAGTACGTTTAACCAGTATTGTACTGCTTCCATATGCAAAACACACAGGTGCCTAGAAACTGACAAAATCTGAAAAAATTTTAAATAATGCTTTTTTGGGGGGCCAAATGCAAAAAAAAAAGTGCCATTTATGTGAGAAAAAAAAAGTGCCATTTATATGAAGAAAAAAAAGTTTTTGATTTTACTTAGGATTC